>JASANC010004972.1:0-66628 GCA_030248135.1 Theristus sp. LFF4_11
ATAGCAGTTGAAATATGTATTTTTAATATTGTTTATTTGTCACGAAACAACGACCTTCCAAAAATGAAGCTGTTTTGCGGCAGTTTGTTTTTCTTTAATATCAATCAGTATTTAACGTCACGCATGAATGTGAGGTCTTTTCTTAATTTCCACATACATACAGTGTATATATATATAGCGCAAGATATTTTCAAGTCCCGACCATGCACTGAAAATCGCGGGGTATTTTAAAATTATGGAACTCAAGGCTGTCATGGAATTAACGGTCAAAAATGAATACTAAAAGTGCCGTTTAATCGCCCAATTGTGTTTTTGAGCACATGTGTGCGTTATATCTGACCTTGACTACCATACTGTCCCGTTGGGAGTGGTAATCGTTTTCGACCAGAATCCATTTATTCCTGATATGTTATGACTGTTCAGTGAAAGTATAATAATGATTCTTAGTAGCGCCAGTGTTTTTTTGATCGGTTTGCGATTGTTTCTCAGTGACAAACTAATCGGGCGTTTGTTTTGTTTTTGACAGGAGGAGCAATGTGAAGAGACGCCGACATGAGAGAAGAAAAAAGTGGTAGAAGTAAGAAAAACGCCAGTTTCACATACCGATAGCTCTTCAGGGACAGCGGGGTGTCGCATCTGCAAAAAAAGATAAATTGTGCATTTCTTTGAAGTGTAGAAACCGAATGCTTAAAATACAAATCAGCCACATCACACAGTTTTCTCCAAAAATTGAAATGAACTTGAAATTTAAAAATTTCAATCCAGCGCACACTCGCTGACTGCACAACAGGCTGAGTTGACCAATTAGTGCGCGTGCGGATTCAAAGAAGCCAATCAGCGTGTTGCATGCATGAAAACTACACGTACGCTCCGGCAAATGGTTCAACGTCGTATATTCCCGTATTGCCACAGGAACACAATCCGTAGAACACGTAATCTCGCCACGACCACATCCAATCCATGTTTATTTGTGATCGGCTTTTATGAATCGCTTGTGCGAAATTGCTTTACTTTTATTAAATAGAAATCTTTTTTCGACGTTGATTCTTAAAATTGTTTTTTTTCTAATAAATTTTTTATTGTTACACTGAAGATGGTTGAATGTTGATTTAAAACAAGGAGTTTTCAGGTTGGAAAGAAAATTGAGAAATTTTAATGAATCAGAAGCTGTGAATATGCGAAGCTGAGAACAAATTGAAAGTGAACAAAAAGTACATATACACCCGAACTCTTGCCGGCAAAGTAAACAACAGCCCAGCAAGTAATACAGCAAATTCAGCAAATTCACGCGCATGAATCAACCGAAACAATAAATTACTATTTTTTTCAAACATTTAGAAATGAACCTAAAATTTGCTTGACGCAAAGAAAAACAACCACTGAGCACAAACGAATTAAGACATCATAAAATTTTATTTTTCGACACGTGACACACCACAAAACGCAAAACGCAACCACATTTACATTAAAATCAAGAGGGCAACTGGCCATCAATTTTGCTAACTCCTTTGCTTCGTGTTTTGACCATCTCTGTGTGACGCTTGTAACGCCTGGTACTGAGTTCCGTTTAGTCCCGGAGAGATGAAAAACAATAAATTACATATACACTGCTAAAAGCTATAATATTTACGGCTTCTTCATGCTCGATTCTAGCCTTATGGTTGATTATCGCAGTTGAATTTTGTTGCTCATCTGCACGGCTGAATTTTCACCATGATGAACAACATAAGGCTATCTTATTTATTTGAAACAGAATCATGCGGATGCGCGAGCGAGCGTCAGGGTTGGGAGTTTTTTTGGAGGTGGAGGGGGGGGGGGGTGGGGGAGGTAGGGTTGGGGTGGGTGGGAGGGAGAGGGGGGGGGGGGGGGGGGGGGGGGGGGGGGGGGGGGGGGGGGGGGGGGGGGGAGGGGGGGGGGGGGGGGGGGGGGGGGGGGGGGGGGGAAAAGGGGGGGGGGGGGGGGGAGAGGAGGGGGGGGGGGATAGGGGGGGGGGGAGGAGAAAAAGAACGATAATAGATTAGCCGTGATTTTCGACACTCCAGGAACTAAATAATGTCAACCCTCCTCCCCAAAACGAAATCTATGTTAGTGGGACCGTAAAATGCTGCAATTTTTCAATCTGGTTTGTGGTGCGCATCTTTTGAAATTTGAAAATTTCTCGCCGAGCGATTCATGATAGATTTATTATATCTTAAATAAATTAATTCGCATGTTTTCAGTGGGTGTTTCTGAGAAAAATTCGTGTCAAAACACAGCGACCTCAAAAAGTCCTGATCTCACACAAATTGTTGTCGCAAAAAAAGTTCAGTTCTATAAAGAAATCCTCTAAAAATAGATAAAAAAGCGACGAAGTTGGATGCGGTTTGCAATAACAAGATAACAAATTTGCGATTTTTACGACCCATTATCCTGGAATATAATCCGACGACATCAAAACGATACTCATTAATCGGATAAGTAAAAACGATATGCATATATGCTGATGATGGCATGAATGGATTGGTCAGTATACATACATTGTATATAGTTGTTGCCGTCGGTTTCATGGATAGCCTTAGTGCATTTGTGATATTTAAAAGGGCATATCGCTAAGACAGTAGTGTCCTGGTACTGTAAATATTTATGGTCATGATATGTGACATTTAGTACGGGCGTGCATGATCAGCCGAAACAACAACAACAGACAAAGTGGTGACAGAAGTTCGGTGGCAGCCTTAAACACTGAATTAAACAAAAGTTAAATGCGTTCTAAAACAGTGCTGAGTTTTCTGGTGCGGGTGTTTTCACCATTGAGAACACGTGCGAGACATAACCGAACATTAAGAACATATGGCAGAGCTAAGAGCAGAGCGACAGAGGAAACGGCAAAAATATGCGAACTAACCTACTACATATGCAAACATTAGATCATACATAAGCGCCTAATCAGTGCAGTATGCATAATCGAAGTTCAGTTTACCGATATACGGAAGCAGTTTTTATGTAATTTTTCAGATTCAAAATCATACGGGTATATCCGCGGCCACTTTGGGCCGCCGCGTATGGTGGGTGTTGTTTTTTGAAATGCGTAACGGTTGTTGCATGTGGTTTGAAGAACGATGTAGGGGAGAAACATTGATAAAAATAACTGAACGATCAAATATAGCGTAGAACGGTGTGATCCGTTTCAATAATTCATGGGAACGGTATAAGGTGCATCATCGTTTCCACACGTCACAACATTCGGTCAACGTTATTCGTAACAACGGTCGATATTTGTTGAAGGGTTTGTTTTTCCCATCAGAATTTCCCATTTCTCCTTCGAATTGAATAAAACTTAAAAAACGAGTAAAGATAACATCGTGTCAAGACCAAGTATGGCAGCTAGCGTAGGCAACCGGGTCTGGAAATTTGTCAGTCTGCACTGTTTGTTGCACTCCACCGTGTCTGTTCGACAAATCCATGGCATGGTCGCAATCTCTCCGGTTGGCTATGAACGCATGATTTGTGACTTTTTATGCACAAGAATTAACGCAAAAAAGTCGCGCTCTGCATAATCTCATGATGCTATTTTTATTTTTTTCGAAACCCTACGCGAGATTTGCGCTGTGCTGTGTGTGTATGTGTGTGCATTTTAGTCCAGATCACACACGACCAACACGGATAAACGCAAACACATGTACACATCAGCAGAGCAACACGCCTTGTTGCAAACAACGTTAGAATTAAAAAACCAACTAACTTCAAAAAACACATTCCAACGCGTTTGTGAGCGTGCGCAGTTTTCCACTCTTCTGGCCCGAAAAAACCGATTGTGTGTAAAATCATTTCAAACGGTTTATACACTGATCTCGTTCAGTTTTATATGTTTTATTCCAATTTCGTTCTTATAAAAATGATTCGGAAACAAAACAAACACAAAAACGACAGAAACATGCGTATAGGACACGCTTAAGGCTCTGTCATCAATTGCATTACGACACACGGTCGGTTGAAGGTCATCCGTGACACCTTCATTTGATCAGTGTGTAATAATAATTTAAAATGTCTGTACTTTTTTAGTTTTTATTGTTAGTTTTTTCACACCCTACCTATCGACGTGTGGAGAGTACCTACAAAAACTACGTACACTAGTGTTAAACAAATACATAAAAAACAGATTTAAGTGCATTATTGAGCGGCGCGAGTGGAAATAAATGGAATTACTCATCAGAAGCGCCAAGCGCGTATTTTCTGTATTGTGTGAATTCAATTTCTGGCAATTGAATCTTGGAGTGGTTGCGTATGAAACATGTAGTTTCAAAAAAGTTTTTTCGCGCTTCAGACCAGAGCGGTTGTTGAGGACGCTAATAAAGTTGCAAACTAAAATACGTTCTGAGCGGTGTAGTAAAAACCTGGCGCGCTAAAAGTAGATAATACCGAAAGCAATAAGGACGTGAAAGTTGAAAGAAGTATGTAGATAAATTTTATTGTCGAAAGTGTGAAATTCGAAGCGCAGTGAAAAGTCACATCGTAACAATAAATACTTCAAGGCATAAATTGAGCAGATAAACTGAATCTGCAGAGTAATTTGTAAAGCTAAGGAAGTTTTAATGACCGAAGTAGCTTTTTACTATGTCGCTGCATTGCAAAAGTGACAGTCAGTGCCATTTTATGTTTATTTGTGTTTCACATGTTGCCATTAAAAGCCACCTATCAACAGGATAGATAAAATGTGGAATGCCGAAACTCTGAGCGCACAAGCAACGGTTGTTACCGATTCGGTATCTTGCTGCATATGCTGCGATGTACATGCTAAATAATCACGAAAGAATACTCTGTATCAAAGACTGTTTCAACATTCAATTTGCAATTTTAAAATGAATGGCCAACTAGTAACTTTTTTTCACCCCGTAATATATGCCTATGTGCCTTAACCGTGAATAAAGATTGCATTGTCGTGTCGAGACCCACAATGTACGACAATAAAAACCGTATGCTTGTCCCGGCATTATGATTTAGAAAGATTTGAAACTGAACAACCACGCACAAAGACAAAATATGCAGACAAAACAGTGGTCATTGTTGTGTTTGCGCCAAAGCACCTTTGCGTGTTGTACACAACTAGCAGACATGAACAAGGAGCATAAAAAGTGAAAGCAAACAATCGTGTGTATGCAGTCAAGGTGGAAACGCCAATTCGGTTGATACGGAGTATACCGTACTACCGACTACTTTACTTGCATCGTCGGTGAGATTTTTTGCGAAAAGTGACTAAACTTATGTGCCACTTTTTCATGGTCGCATGTGGCAGGGCAGATGATGGTGTGACACCGAATTTTCACATAAAATTGGCGTCTCGTGCAAGATCGTGTCGAGACCAATCATAATAAATACCTTATCCATAGTAACAAGAGTTTGACACCTATTTCAGATAGGTCAGCCGTCTCCTAAATAAGAAAGTACGTACGACCAATAAACGGACGATTTAGTCAACAGACACATCATCTAATGACAGCGCGAACAACAAAAACGTTGGAAACTCGCGCGTCTTTCCCGGGGATTTTTGACTTTGCCCGCTCTTGTGTCTATCTAACAGAGGAATAATACAAATGCTATCACCAAAAATGCGGTGTGGGCTTTTTTATTTGCTTAGCCGTTAAGTAAAGCGCGCGTGTACTTCGCTAAAAGCTGAAAGCAACGAATATAATGATCTTTTCGACGTATTGTTGCTACGGCGACAATAATAAAATAGACAATGGCACAGGCAAAACCTGGCAGGGTTTGTACTTTTTTGTGCTGCCTGTTAAACTGTCCCGCGAAAAAAATTGGCACTTGCTCAAGCACATACACGGGATTTTACCAGCGCATAAACCCCAGCCACACCGTTGAGGGCAGATTAGGTGTTGTATGTGTGTACGTTTTTTGTTTGTTTGACTGATTGGGTTGGTTGATGTTTCACGCATGCGTGAAGGGCAACCGCCGGTGGATTAGTTTTACGGCTGCCGAAGTCTAAATGTGTGAGAGAGCGAGGCAGGGATGACTAAAATAGGACGGAATTGAGTTGAATTTGAATATGCGTTCTGTTTGTAAACTCCGCTGACATGAAGAGCGCTACTTGTGGACTTACATTGTTGTTCAGCGCTAAGTATGAGAATATGTAAACCCAAATCAGTCATGAAATGAACTGAACTGAAGACGGTGTAAGTAGTGATGAGTTGTTTCTTTTTTTACCAAGAAAAAATAAACGCGATGGAGGAGTGTTTGGCGTGAAAGATGTGTGCTAAAGAAAAACATAGCATGTGTGGACTCTGTGGGGCGCAGTGTTCTCCAGCTGGTAGCCATCATCGCAAGAAACTTATCGAACAAAGATTTGATGAAAAGTTTGAATGTGTTTATGTGCAGAGAAACTTCCATGGTGTTGCTGAGTGTTCTTTTGTTCACGAATTACCGATGGAAGAAAAAATATTTTAAACAAATAAAAAACCGTTGAAAGTAATGCGTTTTTTTACAAATTTGCCACTTTTGAAGGCGTTGTTAGTTCAGTAGTAACAAAAACCACAAATGAATAGAAAGGGAAATCCCAATAAAACAAAATGAGATTCATATTATTTTGATGCACTTGATTTTAGTACGACAGTAACTTTTTTAAACTTCCGATTTAAACAGTTAAATTCGAACCGTGAAGAGGCGAAGTAAAAAATTGCGGCGAACCTAAACAAATGTAAAACTAACCTAAAAATACGGCATTAAACGGAAGTTATTGACATTCCTTTCAAGCGCTTGACATTCTTTCTAATTAGTAGAAAGGTAAATATTGAGGTGATAAAAGGGAACAAAAAATTATGGAAACTAATAAGTAATAAGTAAACACACACAGTAGAAACTGACTATTGGACTTTTAAAGTTCAATCGATTTAGATGAATTACAAGGTGCGGTATTGTGCTCAACTTATCGAAACAGTTATGCACAAGATTATGGGTATTAGTTATTTATCACAGTTCTCCATTACTAAAAGTTGAATTCGGCATAGGCAAAAGGTGGGTATTTTGCGTTTACTAAGATTCCAATTCAAAAACACACGTTAACACGATGAAAGACAAACAAACACACTATGTGTGGAGAGAACTTCGGAGAGAATAAAGGAGGTCACAGCGATAAATAAAAACACTGTTATCAACACGAAATACCAAAATGCAGACACTGTTTGCTAAAGTCATATTGCCACAGCAAAACAACGGCACAACCGAACCCGCTGCCAAAATTGACATTACGGTACATGTACCGTAATGGGTCTTTTGACGATCCTACACTATACTGTAAACGCAAAGGAAGAATGAAGTGTAATGTTGTGATGTAGCCGGAGGACAAGCTTCTCGTTTACAAATCACTGAAAAAGTTATCCACTTTTATCAATTCTAGATTGATTTAGACTGTAAAAGCTGGTGATTATGCTGAGGTGCAGTATATTCATACAACTGTATCCATCCCAGGGTAAAACAAGTCTTGATTGTGATTACAACTTGCTTTGCCGCTTAGCAGAAAAGCGTAAACCACAGAGAGAGCTAACACGTTTGTAGTTACCACTACCCAGTTTTGCTCAACTGCTCGATAAGATTAGAGACACCGCGGCAACACTTTAAAACGATGGAATTTTTATTTGGGTGCGTTTCGAATTAAACGTTTGGCTGCTCCTGTTGTGTGAAACTTATAAAGTAGTGAAATCTGGCTCGCAGCTTCTGAAGTAAGCATACACTTGAAACACTTTCAACCAATTCTGCCAATTTTTATCTAAATTTGAGAAAGCTTTTTCTCAATCATTAGCTGCAAGTAAGTACAGTGCTAGAAATAATTTGGTTCATATCCTTGTTTGTTGGAATCGAATTACACAACAACGTTAAACCAGTATAAATATTTCTGTTACTGTAAGGCTTTCAAAAAACATTGGTTCACGGAAACCAGCACTGAATGCGTGTGTTTTTTGTCAAAAAGATTTTCATGCTCGACAGTTTTTAAATGTATATTTTGGATATATTTACCGAGTGTGCGATAAACGTGAGGTAACAATACTGTATGTGAATGATTGGAACGATTTTCAAGAGTACATATAATCAATAAATCAAATATCGATTTTCGTTTGCCGTTCTCATTATGCGGTCGAGTGAAAATCGCGGTCACAAGCACGTGCAAATAAATGTTGTTTGCGAATCGGAATTAGAATTAAAATGCTTCGTTCGAGTGGTGTGTGTGATGTGGTGATACAATAAATGTAGAAACTGGGAAGATGAACAACAAAAAGCGACCAATTCCGAACGTAAAACTCACCGCTGACATTTGAAACAAGCTCGATGGTAAAGTGTGCCCTTGATCGAGACACGACGGTCGTTGCTGCAGTTGATCGAGAAACCGCAGCCTGCGCACTGCTCGCCCGTGACCGCGGGCTGGACGGGCTGCGCGTCTATAGCAAATGAAATTATTACTTTTTTGATTTAATTTTCTTTTATCAATGCCCTTTCTTTGTATGGAAACGCGCCGTGAGTGAGCTGATGACCTTGAGTGCTTCTCTCGAAAAACGGTTTACAACACCCGTGCCACCCCTCCCCTTTCCACCCTCTCCGCAGTATTCGGACGGGGGCTATATTTTCATGCCCCATTGGGCACGCCACCTACATGTTCAGTGCTTTCAGGTAGGAACGAATTGTACAACTCAGATCCTTATCAACTGATGAGTTTCTTGACTTTGTCCAGTCAACAACTTTGACTTTGATGATTGATTGTTTGATTCAAACATCTGGAAATCTGATCCCTTTTCTACTCCAAAACAGGACAGCCAAAACCTATTGTACACAATTGTTCAACCTACGTCTGTCATTGCGCTGCTCTGCGCTGCGCGCACGCCTCCACAGTGCCATTGTTATCCGAGACGATTCGGGCGCGGTCAACTGCGCCCCCGGTTGCTGTCGTTCGCGCTGTTTCTGCTGCATCTCGCTGAGGTCGACCAAAGATTCGTAAGCTGGCGATAGTGCATTGCTTGGGGCCGTGCCTGAATTGATATTAGTTTTGACGTTTTTTGTCTTGATCTCCAGTTAAGCATAAATAATTCTGCAGTTCAGCACTGATACAGTCAACAAGAGGAATAATTCAGCAAGTGAGGCAAACCAAAATTTAATAAATCATCAGCAGAGCAATCAGGCACAATGCATCATGGAAAATGGCAAAAAGAGCCAGAATAAAGACTACATGTACTTCTCGTTTGAAGCACTGTGAATCTTTTTGATTTCTACTGTAATAATTTTTGCAACAGACCAGCTACATTTCTTTGAGTGACACGCAAAAAACGATAAGCAGGAATAAAGACAGAAAGAGCCAAGAAAGATACACTCCTAACTCTGCTTTGTTCGCTTTTCTCCGGTATTATTGTCGTTACATTTTTTCTTTATTGGCCACCGAATACAGCAAACCATGCTACTGGGTATTGTAGGCAAAACTGGGCACAAGAAATGGCACAATGAGCGGAAAAGTTGCATGAGTCATTGTTTGAGTGGCTGGTTTTGTCGGTTTTTTTGCATTTTATTGAATAAATTTATGCTTTTTTGTAATGAACGCATGTCTGTGTTCACTTGATATGCGGCATCTGTTGAATCGGCTGTAATGTGCGTTTTAATGTGCGTTTCCTTTTCTGCCTAACTTTTGATTGGCGTGAGTTTTGGAGTTTTAACGTTTGAATACGTAACACAAGCATGTAACCTTTGTGGAATGCAGAATATAATTGACTGAAAGTGACTCTCTGAGGTTTGAAAGGAAGCGTTCTTTCTAGTTTACGTGAAAAAGTTGAATTTGATTAGATGCATAAGTTAAGCAGTGAACTGAGCAAAGTTCGTTGAATCGGTTCAGTTTGAAGATTTTTTTTGTTTTTGATTGATTTGTCTATTTACATCAAGAAAAAACAGAACATCGCGACAACTGCAATGAAAAGGTCAAAAGTTTTTGATTAAAATTTCCTTGTCCTAAACATCTTTCTTAACCTTTCGTCTTATTTTTAAGAAAACAAAAACCAACCACAAAAATAGGCGGCCGTATTCGTCATGCAACCTCGTGAATTGTGCTGATTGGAATCGTTGCCATCGGTGCTGGTGCCGACCGATTGTTTACTGTTGCTTTTCGTGATCAGTGGAGTCGTGGCGGTTGCATTGTTGGTCTGAAGTGTGGGAACTCTGCGGTTTTTTTTTCTTGCGTGGTGGAATTGATTGACTAATCTAATCTGCTTTTTTCTGCTTTATCTTGATTGACAGCGCAAAATGCCCTTTTGCACTCACCGATAAACGTTTCTGACAACTATAGGATACTCGGCCATGTCTCGAATGGTCGTGTCGCGATTTAATACGGTAAAACTGTGCTTGTCTGATGTATGATCGTTTCTTCGAGTTTCGACAAGCAATGCTTCATAAATGACTCAATGTTCCTGAACGCAGGAACAGGAAAACGTTTTATAAATTGCGCGGCAATTCAACTTTACGGCGCCGTCGCATTGAGGATTCGAATGTTTCTTTGCTTTAACGGTGCGGCGTTTCCCAGAGCCTACAAATTTTCTGAAACGATAAATAATCGACTCTGAAAAAAATTTTTGCACTACCGTGTCTTGGTGTCGTCGTTGTTGTTGTTGTTCGTTGCGGTTCATCGCCAATGCTGTTGGTCCGAGGTTATTGTTGATGGTGCGACCACGCTCCGCATTCGCGCGCTCGGTCGTAGGCGACCGAAACGTGAATTTCGTCAGTGGAATCCGAAATGTTCGTGATTTCATCGGCGACCCCGTGCCGAATGCTGCTTTTTCGAGCAGTTTCACCATTCGTGATTCGGTCATACTGTGGTACCTGAAGTGAGCGATCATATTACAATAGTAGGACAACTGTCGTCCTGGTACAGGGGTGCAGTGGCTAGCTGGTTGTTTATAATTACTGATTACAACTGTCGTGAAACTGTCGTTTTGATAGAGATGTGCAATGGATAGCTACATACCGTATTACCCCCATTAAACCCCCCCCACCATTAATCCCCCCCACCAATAAACCCCCACCCCCCGACCAGTTTCTGAATAATCCCCCCTCCCCCACAAATAATCCCCCATGGGGGTTAATTGGAAACCTGTTTGAAACACATACCCAGCGAATTCAGTGACTGAATGCAGTGACACTGGTGAAATTGTGCTACCAAAGGCCCCAAAGGGATGAGTTAATGGTAATTTCATTACAAAAGGCTGTTACAAAAGGAAATCTCTATGAAAAGTAGAAGTTTCTGCGACTTTCTTGCCTGCCATGCAAGGTATTTTTGCCATTTTTTGACAAACCCCCACCCCTAGAATTTTTTGTAAATAACGCCCCCCCCCCCCACCAATAATCCCCCCCCCACCAATAATCCCCCCCCACCAATAAACCCCCACCCCTAAAAGTCGCTGACGTATTAATCCCCCATGGGGGTTTATTGGGGGTAATACGGTAAGTGGTTGTGATTGCTAATTACAATTGTCGTGAAACTGTTGTCCCGATACAGAGATGCAACGGATAACTACCGTATTACCTCTAATAAACCCCCATGGGGGTTTATTTCTTCAGCGACTTCTGGGGGTGGGGGTTTATTTTTGGGGGGGGGGCTTTATTTTTGGGGGGGGGGGTTTATTTGGAAACCATTTTTAGGAGTGGGCAAAATGGCAAAAATACCTTCCATGGCAGGAAGGAAGTCGCAGAAACTTCTACTCTACATAGAAATTTCCTTTTACAACAGCCTTTTGTAATGAAATTACCATTAACTCATCCATTTGGGGCCTTTGGTAGCACAATTTCATCATTTTCACTGCAACCAGCCACTGAATTCGCAGGGTATGTGTTTCAAACAGGTTTCAATAATCCCCCATGGGGGATTATTTTTGGGGGGGGGGATTATTTGGAAACTTGTCGAGGGGGTGGGGGTTTATTTTTGGGGGGGGGGTTAATTTTGGGGGGGGGGGTTTAATAGAGGTAATACGGTAGTGCTGGACGTACATGTTCGGTGGGCGCTCCGACTCTGTGTCGGTCATTGTTGCCGTCGGTTGGACAACTGTCCGCTGTTCGCCGACGAAATGCATCGCTTGCGGCGTTGTAGGACAACTCTCACGTAACAGTTTCTGCTCGAGCTCGCTGTCGAGCCAGTCGTAGCGATTGTTGTTTGTTTCTTCAAACGGATACACCTGTGGAAAATGTTATATTAAAGTTTTTTGTCAACGAATCTTTTCAATTTTGGAAACTTATTCAGTATCCGAATCAGGTTCAGTATGTGAGACAACATGTTAATCCTACCAAATACAGCTTCTTTCGTATTTGGTCTCCGCACGGTCTCACTGCATGTTTAGGACAGGTTCTTTTCGAAATAATATTTTTTCGACGGCCAAACACGTCCCGTAATGATGGCAAAACATACAGCAGAGACCATGAGGGTAACAAATCCCCAATGGTAAATCCTGTAAACAAGAAAAAAACGATTTCATTCAACCGCCAACCACCTCTGACGTCGTCCGCTGTCTTACGATCGGATACCGATACGGTGGCAGCAGTCGATGCGGCGACGCATAACGCTGCAGCCCGGACACACTGCCAAAGAAAGGCGTTGTCTCCTTGGTATTACTACTACTGTTTATCGACTGACGCTGATGATAATTGACGTACGGTTGCGTTTGCTGGTGTAATCGGCGGTAATGGACGTCATTCGGGGATGCAAGTAGCGGTTGTTGTTGATGAGAATTTGCATAATTGTTGTTGATGACGTATTGTTGATTCGGTATTGATGGTAGGCCGCATGCGGATTGGTGGAGATAGTAAGCCGGTGAATGTTGACTGTGGTTCATGATGGTGTTTTTCGGCTCTAAAAACAATTCAAGAAAGCTTGTGTATTTTCTCCTTATCCAGTTGATTTTCGGGAATCCTTTTCGGTGCAACGTATCTTCAGTTCAATTATTGATATGGTAACTTAAACTTGCCACTCAGCTTTTCCTCATTACGGGAATGAATCAACGTCCTACTTTTCCGTCATTCTGTTCATGTGACTGACGTACATGTGATGAATCATAAACGCCCATGCATTTATGGTTGTTTGAAAAGAGTGGTAGATATGTACATAAATCGTACATTTTTTACGTGATTTTGAGCCTCTGTATTTATTGGATATTCAACAAATGCGGTATGATTTCATCTTTGCAGCATTGCGTGATATTTAGGTATGTGAAGGAACACACAAAACTTGAATGACAGACGAAGCGGAGCGTATGTGTGCAAGTGAGCTGTATAAACTGCACTTCTTGACCAGTCAGTGAAATTTTCAACTGGCGGTTGAATGCTTCAACCAGCTTACATATTATCGGAATAACGCCGAAAAAGTTGCTGCCTGTCTGGAATATTGCTGCTTCTATCTAACAATGAAATCTTGCTGAAATGTGAAATGACAAACATCTGTTTGTACAAACAGACAGACACACGGAATAACACATGTGCAGTCCGTCGTTCTAGCCGTAGTAATGCGCAAGTTGACATAAAGGGACGTGTACTGTGTTTCGGCAATGAAAATGTGGCAAAACGAGTCAATCAAGTCAAGTAGTCCAAAAGCTCTGACAATTTGGAATGGCTGAAGCCATAATGGGGGGTATATGTAGTTGTTGTTCTGCTCGACCTCCGAAATTACTCTGAAAAAAGAATCCCAGTATAAAGAATTTTCGGTATTAAATTAATTCACTTTCTTCGTCACATACACGCGCATAATAAAGTGGTATTTTTTGTAATGTCGTCAAAATTCACACGTCGCGTGTCGCGCGTTTTTTTTGTCCGGAAGAGTGAACAGCATATGACTTTGTTATGTGACTCGCGTTTCTTTGTGACTTGCGTTTCTTCTACTTTTTGATCTTGCGACCTTGATGTTACAGCCCGAAAGTCCAGTACACGCACTTTGACACACGTCAAAACCGCAAAATTTTTGTTGTTTCAGCGCAGCCTTTTTGTCACTCTCAGACATGAATAAAAACCACAACAAAGTATGTTTGACAATATTCGGTATGTAATATATATAAATTCAGTTGGATGGAGCTGAAAATTACCATGTAAAAACGAGTATAAGAGAGAAAAGACAAGGTCACGACCAACATACATAAAAGCACATGTTGAAAAAGTAACATTTTATAACTTTGCGTGATGGGGTTGTGTTTAAAGGACAGTTTTCATGACATAGCCTCATGCAATTGCCATACAATGCGTTAAAAGTGAACACATTTAAACTTTTTTTTTCAGTTCTGGCTTTGAAATTTCTTTTTGTACATATTATTGTTGTCATACACATTGTACATGCACAAGCATACTACATGCATATAGGTACAATGTACATATGCATGTACTAATGAAAACGTCAACATACATGTGCCGTGCGTGCATGTTTTTTGAAGTTACATGTTATGTACACACATTGTTGTATATTCGAACACAAAAGTGACTTGTGCGATAATAAATTCAGTTTTTTGTTTTTTTTGTGGTGATTTCATGTTGTTTGAGTGCATATGAGCATTTGATTATTGAGTTTGACACTGTATCATGTTGTTCACACTTTTTACGAGCGACCTTTTTCATGAGTGAATTGTTCATGCATGTGTCACATGTTTGTTGAATATGCGCGTGTGCGTTTTCGGCAAGAACAAACACATGGTCAATTGCACTGGTATGAGGTTGAAATTACATTGTACGTGCAGTAGTGGAGTGGCATAATCTTAGTGATTACTGAAGCTTTGCAGAGATGCCTACAAAAAGTATTTGAGATATATACATTTTACGCTCGATATGTATGTACACGTACATGAACCAACATATAACCTAGTCTGCCTACATGCATGTAATGTCGTTTGTGGTACAAACATTACGTGGAGTCATTGATAATCTGAAAAGTACACGTGACAAAAACACTCAAAAATTGAAAGTTTGGTGCTCTGCTCTTTTCGATAAGTTTTTGATCTCTCCGAAAAGAGCATACATTGGAAATGTTCAGACATGATGAAGAAACGTTACCTCCTAACCAACAAAGAATGGATAAAGTGAGCACTGACATGAATGGATGCATAAATGATTCATGTTTATACCGTGCAGAATTGTTTGCAAGTAAAATGTGCACTTTTTACGGCTCTTGCCTTTGATTGGTCATGGTCGTTGTGCGTTTATGTTTGATTTTTTCATTTAAAAATTTATATTTACATTCCGTTTTGTCTGTGCATTATATTTTCAAAAAATACAGACTCAAAAACGAAAACCAGGTGTGTTCGGTTCGGCGATGCGCAAAGTAAAAAATATGTTTTCCAATATGACACTATTGCACTCAGACGCAGGTACATGTAACCACTTAACATACATAAGGCCTGGTACAATTATCCACTGAGTTGAGAAAAAGGAAAATCCATTTTGAGAGCTGAAGTCATTTAAGCAAAAGAAATCTGTCATAACTGATTAAAAAAGTTAACACAGTGACCAATGGCCAATGACGTCAAAATTCAGCTACATTGTACACTCGAATAATCGTTTCAAAATTACGCCTGTCAAATTAACGACATACAAAATTGCAACTCCGGTAGCAGCAGACTCATACCCCTACAGCAGATACATGTAATTAGCACTTCAGGCTTCAACTAGTGCAAAAAAATTGCCAACGCTCCAACACTGAATAAACCCATAATCAAAACGAAAAAAGCTATATGATTCTTCTCAAACGTAATATCCTCATTGATTACAACACGTCAAAAATTTCCAGATTTTCTAATAAGCGCTCACCAAAGTCGCCCATTCGACTGGCGCACGTCTGCTCTCTCACGTATCCCTCGTTGAACAGCCAGTCGCGCGACACTTGTCCTCCGCCAGCAGCCGCTCGTTGTTGTCTCACGATTACAGGGTGTAGTGACGCCCGCGACGGTGTTGCGTACTCCGGCACATTAGTGGTGGCACGCGATCTACGTACGCTGAACGGTGACCTTGCGGTCGCCATGGGGGAGCAACAACGACTGGTAATGTTATTGTTGTGCTGGTGGTGAGCAGGCGATGAGAACTGAGGTGGCGTGTAGCACAGTTGGCTGGGTGCTAGGCGGGTGTACGAGGTGTTGTGCGGGTGCTGGTTGATCCGGGTGAATCGGGGTGATGATTGCGGTTGTGGTGTGAATGGTGACGTGCGATCACCATCACCACTGTGCTTGCCGATTTGTGTCGTTAGGTGGTGTTGCTGCAGTGGCTCACTGTTCCGCTGCCAGCTCATCGTGTTGATTATTGGTTATTTGGTGTGGTATTGAAATATTTTGGCCTGCAAAATGAGAGAATGGTTTGAATTCGCCCAGAACTAATGGTGACCAGCGAATGGTAACGTTTTTACGAAACTGAATAGACGTTAAATGACTCTTAAATCATGTATATATTCAAAAAAATGTTCCTTTCAGTTTTGTTTCAGTCGCCACAACAAAAGACACTCGCGAAAAAAATGACTGATAAACCTGCGAGCAAAACCATGAGCGCACGGCAAGCGCAACCTTAATCGAGAACACAACAGAGAAGAAAGGTGTGCCGCATGTTTTTCTCAAGTATTGTCCAAATGTAGTAAAATATGAGAGTAAAATCAGTCCAAGTTTTAAAATATATGCATGGTGTGCGCAACCTCAAAAGCACAGAGAAAAAACATTTCAACGTTGTTGATGAGCATGGATTAGATGATGGGCTTGTAGTTTTCGAGGCATGAAACAGACAATTTCGGCGTGACAATCAGCTTAAAATAGTGTTTGTGCGCTCGAGTCGTGTTTTCCACGTTTCGGTTTATTTCCTTCTGTTGTTTTTTTATTCAGTTTCAGCACACCGTATTCATAGAGACTTTCATATAGGATACGGGCTATTTTTATTTATGAGCCAACCTAAATCATTACCGATCCATTCTCGGTCATATATTCGCAAAATTGTCTCTATGTGTGTTTTTAGGCGCCGAGAGCTTTTTTGCGATACTATGGGACTGCGTGATAATTAGAATTTACGGGACGCGATTCAAACGGAGCTTTTACGATTTTTTCATAGGTTTTAGCGGCATATGAGGCCTTTTTATGATGAACGATGAACGAGAGAGAAAAAATGGAGAAAATTTAACCCTGACGTACCGTACATGTATTAAGCGATCAGTTGTTAAATAGTCAGTGCACATATGTACTTGTGAACAAAATACCACGTTACCACATTGTAGCTTTATGGTATGTGACTGTTTTTCTGGTAGAATTTAAACATATAATCATGATGCAGCCAATCAGCGTGCTGTATTTGATTGTTTTGAATGTTATGTAGCAAACCAACGTAAAAATAGATTCCCATGTCTGATGATCTAATTAACACTGTAAAAATCGTTCCATCGAAGTTTAAAAACGCTAACGTTAATTATAGATAGCTCTAGCTGTCTGTTTAAAGTGTTTAAAGTGAAGTAGAAAACACGATTAGAATAGTGAACATTTGGTCTGCGGAAGTTTTGTTGCCATTTCCATGTGTGGGTGGTATGCGGGATGGTTGGGTATAAATAACGGAAATTCCAGATCCATATTAGATCCAGAAAGTTTTGTTCATGCTTGGTCAGCTGAATCAGCGCATTCAAGACACATTATTCAGGGTCACTAGCTGAAGTTCTCTTTGTTTTTTTGTATGATAGGATAGGAACATTATGCACACTGTACAATACATCCAGAAGCATGGTCATGGTTGGTTTGTCCGTGATTTGGTCTCGCACGGAAGTTTTTTTATTTGGGGGGATGGGAAGGGGGGGGTTTAAAGGGGAGGGAAAAGAGGGGGGTATGTTTTTTTTTCCCACCAGGAATTTCCGAGAGGGGGTTTAAAAGGACCGGGGGGGTTTTTTTTGGTGGAAGGTGTTGTTTTTTTGTTTATTTGTTTTCCCCTTTTCTGGTTTTTTGGGGGGGGCGGTTTGGGGGGGGGAAGGGGGGGGAAACAATCATCCGCCCAGTAAAACCATATGAGTTCAAAAACATAGTTCACAAACATGTACAGTTCATTCTGAACAACTATAGTGTCCTTTATGGCAAATTGGTCAGATTTTCGTTTCGTATGGGATGGGTGTGGCGGGCAAGGAAACCGATAAATAGAGTGGTGGGAGAAGCAACCAACAGAGAAAAGTGAAGTAAAGCTGTGTCGTTCATGCCGGTGCATATCCGGAATTGGAGTATAACAAACAAACAAACAAACAAACAAACATGAGACAACAAAGTTGCACGTCATGTTCACGTGTACGTTTCACATCCAGCTGGCAATAAAACCGGAAATAAAACGCAACATTACGCACGCTCGCGCGCGAGGCGCGACACAGGCATGTTTTGGCAGACTGACAAAAAGCGAAACGGGCCCGAAAAAAGCGGCTGCCACCGAGCATTAGTGTCTTCCAGGAGTATACTATAGTCGCTTTCGAGAGCAATACAAGAAGTTCGCTGTTTGCGGTTTATCCTTGCCGAAAATATGCACCGCAAACACATGTGACGTGCAAAATCCGGGGCGCGCCACCATTTCACGCGCCCGAAAGCCATGTGCGCTTCTATTGTTGCTCGCAGAAATCTTGTCTGAGTTTCCGTAAGTAGCATCGAGCCATCGTCATGCCGTCCCTAACCTCTAAACATGGTCATTTATTTCTCAATGGCAGTAGTGCGTCTAAACTTTCCTAAAGCCAATGTATGTAGCACTAGCACAATTGCGGTGGTGCTGTGGTGTGGTTTCTCCCCTCGTTTTTCTCCGAAACAACGCGATGAGATTTGACGCAACATTCCGCTGGGGATAGATACCGGAGGATATGTTTGTTGTACACGCCAGCTGGTCGGAAACAAAAGTATTGGCTTCATGGTATGCAAACTCGGCGGTAAAAGAAGTACGGTATCTACTTTTTACCATGTTTTACTGTATTACAGTGCCTGCTGGTGTCTACCCTCTGGTACAATGTAAGTTTTTTAATTTTCAAAAACTACAATATGTGTTCAAAACAACAAAAAAGTTCGCGGGACGATATCGTTCATCCACCATTATGGGTTTGTTATGTTTTGGTACCTACGCGTTTCCGGAAGCCGCGGATTGATGTCCGATAAAAACATCTTGAAATACTTGGACTATGCACGCCGAACCATGTGTATTTCTACTTGGGTCTGATATTACGAGTTCGTGTCAAGACTTGCTACGGTAGATCTGCTGTTGTAGTCTGTTGAACCGCGTTGCCTTTTGCAGATAATCGCGTTTAACATTTGTGAAACAAAGCAGAACCCCACAAATGCTACAATAATGGTGAACACACGCACGTTTGTGGTCGCGTGTCGATAATGACGAAACAACGTAAGATACCATAAAGTTCATGATCGTGTCTTACTATAGATATCTAAATGGTTAAAACCGGATGGTTATACATCTGGAAGCAATTTTTAGCTTGGCATTCATTTCAGATCACACGTTTGTACAGCAAATGATTCAATAATCGGCTCGTTTGAACAATTTGTAACTGCGAACTTTTACGGTTTCACCGTGCTTTTCAGTAAAAAACTAAGATGTTTGTGATCTGAAAAGAATACTTTTAATAAAGATAAAGTCAGGGTAGGTCATATACACATTTTTAAACGGTTTCGCCTGGCAGACGCGAACTAAAAACTCATTTGGTACAGTACCAGAGACTGATTGAACAGCTCCACTGAGAAAGCGGAAGGAATATTAAGAACTCATAAGGGAGCATACGTACATGTTTAAAACATTTCCTAGAAATGTGCCTTTTATAAAACTTTCAAGGACATAAATGACCATTGCGCAACAAAAAAGTGTCGCCTGAAAAATTTAGAAACACTGTGATTTACACCTGAAATTCTGGTATAGAGCAAAAAAATAATTTAGTTGAGCTTCTTCTCCTTGCATTCGTGAAAACAAAAGTACGTAAAGTATAAAATTGAAACAAAGAAATTGATAAGGGCCGAAAACGTGAAAAGGATTGATCCACAGAGCCATTGATCACAAACAGGTACGGACGGCAGATAAATAAACTGAGTCGGCAGAAAAAATCAAAATAATGAGTCGAGATTTTAAAATAATGGCATGATAAAAAAAGTCGAATTGGGAGGAAAAGGAAACCGATCAGCACAGACGTGAGTGGTGTCGTTGAAAATTCGCAATAATTTTAATGAATAAATAAATAAAACGAAAATCAAACCTTTATCACAACATGCATGTCTCACGTATGTGCCTCAAAACGAGTCAAAAACGACAAAATCAACGGGGGTTGCAGAGTGAAAATTATTATTACACAACATTGTCGCCCGCAACTTGCGCTTTCCTTGACAGCGGTGTTGTTGTTGCTTGATTTAATCTATCAGGTATCAATTCAGCACTACGGTATCCACCATATCACATCCGGAATACTCGTCTTGGAATGGGTTAAAAATTCACAAAGTTGACTGACACAATTTTTTTGACGATTTCTTTATGGTATATCCTGATGGATTCTTTATAATAAAACGGTCGAACAGGATTTGAAATGAGATCGTCTCAAGACCGAATATGGAATAGATACCGTAAACAGCACAAGCTCCGGAGTTTTCGGATAATGATCACCAACGTTGACTCCCACTGCCAACGATACAACAATGCAGTAAATGTGTTTTGAAAGAATAGAAGGTGTGTGTGAGTTTTCCCATTTGCACCGATGGGAATTGAAATATCAAGAGACAGAGAAAAATATTTTACAGAAAAAATCAAAGAGAGAGAGGGAGATTAGAACATGAACACAATCAATAATGTCTTTGTCGTGTCTGTGTACGGCGAAGGTCAAACTTGCAGTACTAAAATAGAGAGCCTGTTTGTTGAAGGTGCACCGAAACACAACCAACAAACGGACAGTTTGGTGGTGGAAAACGAGTCTGGCCCGGCGTGAGTGATTAGCTTAGGCCGGGACATGACACGCTTTTTAAGCAAACCGACACACATGAAATAATGTATTGCGGAACAAAAAATGCTACAAATGCCGCGCGCGCCAGCTATTAAGCAATATATGATGCATAATCAGACGTCATATTGAAGCACACACGGATACGGTATCTATTATGTTTGGTCTCGACTCGATCATATCGCTCTGTGATTCGCAGGATATGATTATTAAATTCTGGAAACAGGCAACTCTATGTTTTGATACTATCTTGGGATAAATTACTTTTGAAATTTAAGGTTTTCCTGACAGTACCATCAGATTCAATTTAAAATGGAGTGTCGAGTCCAAAAAACGATACAAACCGTAATTCCGTGAATAACAACGGTTGATATTCCTTGAAAAGCATGATCGGTACATTTCCGGCAAAATGAGCAATGGCGGTCATTACGAATTTGCAAAAAGGCGCTGATAGTATTTACTTGCACCTGTTCGGGGACACACAGGTGTTCACACAAAATCTGTGCTCTTTCACGGACGGCAGTAGATTTTTCTCTCAACTAAAAAATTCTTGTACTTGACGTCTCATAGTCTGAAACCCTGCACTTTCTCCCCAACGCGTCATTTTTTAATACAATGATGTGCAGTTCGAAGCCGAACACACCGGCACACACGCACAGCGCGCACCTGGTTTGGTGGCTGGCGGGTTTGTGTGTGATTGTGTATTCGGCCAGAGCACATTAGATTGAAAATCACGGACGAAGGGAAGTGCGCGGTCTTCATGGAAAGCGTTTAGATGACGTCATCACTGTATCTGAAATTCTATAAAATTATATGGCCGGAAAATTATAAGTGTGTTGTTTCATAAATTTGCGCACCGACACGGCTATCATGCAAAAAATGCATTTATTTTCAGTTTCTGTGTTTTTGTTTGCACAAGTTGTGATATGATGGATCGCCTAGTATACCTGTTTGTGGTCTGTATATATCTGATATACAGGTTTTTCGATCGTTTGAAAAATTTTATCGAGCTTTAAGTATGCACAATCTGTACAATATGTAAGCAATTCGGTTAGAAACGCCACGTGTATACATAGCTGGTAGGTACATGTATATGCGTAATAATGGCACGAAAAAGCAGGGATAAATTGACATTGTAGAAAACAGGCCTGTAAACAGAAACATCATAGAGTTTCAACTTGTGTAAAAAGAAATAGACGAAAACATACAAGTTGAAACTTACTATACCACCACCGCCAAAATAAACTGCTGTTAGTTTCATTCTTTTTTGTTCCGGCAAGATCTTATCTGGCGATTATCTCTGTTGGTTTTTAAAACGGATATATTGTGTTTTTTAAAAGAAAGCGTGTACATATTTGTACGTACACTGTACGACACAACAATAAAACAACAACAACAACGATTTATTTATTTTCCGGCGCAAAAAAATGCGGACCGGAATGTCTTTTTTGTTATGGACTCCAAGAAAACAGTGATAAAGAATGAGAGGAGGACATGTTGCGATGGGATTTCCAGGAGAGATGAGTCGAGAAAGCTAGCGTACAGTGATTTTTCTTTGTTTAATTTCACTGTGTTTTTGAAAAAATAGCGCTGTGCTATGGATGTTGTATGCGGCAAGATCAAAAAAAAAATAAGAAAAAAACGGGGAATTTTTGAACGACTTCTCCAGATTATTTGGTGCCACCCAACAGATGTGCGAAGAAACACGAATTTGTCATAAAACAAGGCAGTTTTTGAGCAAAACAAAAAATAGAAACGACGACTTTAATTTCGGTGGAACAAATGCGAAACGTCTTGAAAAAACATTCGTCAAAAAACAGAACCGGATGACTGAATTATTAGCCCCAAATTGCAAGGTATTGCAACTCTAGAACAAACGAGTTGATATGCCGGAACAGAAAACCACAAAATGGTCGTTTGAACTTCTATGAATAAATAAAATTTCGTTCGAATCTAGGTCCGGGTCAGTTGTGTGCTCGCCATATATGGGTGTCCGAAAATAAAGTCCGAACATGTATATCGGCTGACGACTTGGGACGTTTTGAACGGAAATTTAGATTGACACTTGCGTTCCGAACACTGCACCTTGTTAGAGAACACACGTTAGTGTGTGCACAATCTTGCGGAGTCTGGATTGTGATTTGATTACCTGTCAATATGCAATGCATGTATAAAATCACACCACTTTCAAAATATTCATTAAAATATATTGTCATGTGCACGCGAAAATCTGTATATATGGTTCTTTTGTTTTACGCAAACGCAAAGTTGTATTTGAAGAACTTGCACGTGATCTTGGAGTTTGTTTCGTTGGGTTTTGTTTAGAATTGGAATATTAAAATTTTGACCACATTACCAATTATTGCCCCATGAAATCTGGTGAAATCAAGTTTTATCACGTCTTACGTGTACATATACACATCTGCCGGAAAATAAACTTGCACCTTTAGCCTGCCCATACTGCATGCTAAAAGTTTCTGAAAATACAAAACGGGCAGACAGACAGTCAAAATGTAAAAGTTGCCTCTGAAATGTGTACCTACCTATCCCAATTTAAAGGAAACGTTTTTAAAATAAGATGTACAGTTATGGAAAAGCGTGTTTCATGGTCTGATATGGTGTCACCCGTCAAGTCAAATGTAATTGACGGTAACATATGGGGAAATTAGGTGACATGGACTGTGCCTCGCCATAACTTATCTTGCGGTAGCATTTCCCTGCAATCAGCGCCATCAGACTGTTCTTTTTGAAACTAATTGATATTGCAAACGTATAATTCGGTGTTCAATTTGTGATTTTTTAAGTGTTCGTATCATACTTATTGTATTTGTGGAAAACTTATAATCGGTTTAGTTTCTCAAGCTAAGGTTTTGAAGTTGTTGGGTGTTGAGGGCAGGAAAATGATATGAACTGCATGCATGCTTGTATGGGAAAGCTTCCAAAAACAATAACCACCGTATTTCGGTAAAAATTTGAATTTGAAATAAAATAGCAATTTAGTGCGACAGATTACACAAAACATTTGAAAAGTAAAACAATCTACAAAACGATTGGAAAACCGGATAACTGTCCAGATTTTCGGCTGTTTTCAAGTGTTGAATAAACGGAACTTTATACTGAAGTGCCTTGAAAAGCGTTCGCTTTTTCACTTTGACAGTTCATTTTTTGCATTTATTCACAACGAAACTTCTGCCCCGTTAGCCAAATTGAAGTGCAGTCAAATCAGACAATGGGAAAACGATTTTTGAGTGGATTTCGTAACAGGTGGTGGAGTGCGCTATAGGAATGAGTAATCAACAGAGGTTTTGTCCGCAATCTGCTGACTTTAGCTGAATTTAGAACTGAAAACTGCAACTTACATGCGACAACGCGAATCAGCGTTTCGATCAAAGTCTTTTTTGTGCTTTGAAAACTTTTTATCAAAGGCTGGTGTGGAATGTTTGAGAAATGTCATCGCGATGCAATAAGTAAGAAAACCAGAAAACGATCGTTTTTTAAAAAAGTTCCACCATTCAGAAGCGCTCAAGGATATTCCTGTTACCCGAAAAAAGGCGTGTGAAAGTGCGCTGAAGGGTTTTTTTTTAAATTGAAAATTATCAAAAGCTATTTATATAACAACAACGACGCGGCAAAAGAGACCAGTAAAAAAGTGCAACTAACCAATCTGATATTTCCCAACCAACAGTCAGCCAATCAGCGCGTTGTGATTTGAATTTTTCAACGCACCCGTTGGATTTCTGTATTTGGCACATGGATAGAGAGCATGCCCCATAAATCACTTTCACCATAGCTAGCAGCAAAAATGAAATTCAATTAAAAAAGCGCGAAAATTTTGTGAAAAATGACCTTGTCCGAGAGAGTTGTCAACGCGGTATTTGAACGTAAAACGCGATTGATTTACTATTGAGCTACTACTGTTCTTCAATGTACATGTGGAAGTCGCTATTTAAAAATGTATTTGAATGCGAAAACATGCATGAATACGTGCAACTTTTTTGTTGCCCAGAATGTTTAGATCAGTTTATTTTGTTTAAGTGTCACTGTCTTGAAAGATCATGATTAGTTTTTGAGCGTGTTAAGTGTGTGTGAGCTTTTCAGGTCAATGAACGTATGAACGTCAACGAAGCACATTTCAAAACTTTTTTATAAAATTCTGAATGGCGATCAAATTGTTGTTTTTCTGCTGGACTTCTGGGGAGTTTTTGACTAAAAAGAAAAAAATTCCTTCACACATTCATGCAACTATTCGTGCAGCTGATTGGCTGCATTATGAACTGATCGGCCGAAATATTTTGCTGCGCGTTTTTCTCAATGGATCTGCAATAATCAACGTGTGATCAAACATTGTGTATTTTTGTCAACATATTTGTCTGGTTGCAGTGAATCGCAGCAAAAGAAACATGCCAACTACAAAGTGCAGTACAATGTCAGAACCTCATTACTTCATCATACATGTCACAAAAATAAACAGCCAAAGATTTCCACACCCGATATTTTTTGCCGGCCGACAAATTAGGCACACATAGAACTGCTGATGATTTGGTGGCAGTATATCCTTTCGGCGAAAAAATTGAATCAAACATCAATGGCACATTGAACAACTCTACTGTAAGTGAATGTACCAGTCTGCGACTGTGTGTGTCGAAATGAGAAAAAATGTTGACTGTTTGCTGGTTATGACGGGCGTAAAAACCGCCATTTTTATTCGATTTTCAAACTGTCGCCCAGTATTGCTATGTCATCAGTTTTTTCGGTGGCAAAAACAACTTTCTCGCTTTCTCGCTGAAGGAACCGAAAATCATCTGCGCAACGTCACAGTACAGCCAGTGTCAATTTTCGTTTGAAAAGTTCCAAATCACGAGATAAAGTTTCATTCTGAAGACCATGCACTTTGCTTCACTGATACTTATAGATCTAATCTAACATTTCACACATTCTACAGCAAAACACACTGGCAGTCTTGCAATGTTACATTGCACGCGCTTGCTGGTGCATACTTGTCGGTTGGCAAGTGTGTCCGGTCTTCAGACTTGTACTTTAACTAAAGTGAAACTTAAAATAATACTCCACAAAGGTACACTAGACCCGTTAAATCCACTCGCGATTTTTCTGTCATGAGCCGCTCCATGTTTTAATTCCACTATTTGAACATTACCGTTTGAATTGTCACATCATTCTAACCAAACATTCCAACAAAGCATAACCAAAACAGAAACAAGAAATACTGTACATCTGTTAATTGCGGCGCTCCCCAATGCCATGAGCCCGTCCGTGTTTCAATTCGACTACGATCGCGCGTTATCGTTCATGTGGTCGCGATTCCTCGAGCTCGCCGAGGACACGCACGTGCTCGCGGAGTTGGCGCGTCGCAACTCGTCGCTGCTGGTGCTGCTGAACGTCGGCGTCTACGCGATACTCGCCGTGATGCTCGTACGGGCGACGGTCGCCGTTGTAAGTCGCATTTTTTTGAAATGAGTCACTGTTCTAAGAAAGAGTGACCTTGTATTTGGAATGAGTCGTTATTGTAAAGCTGCTTGACCTTATTATGGAATTAGTCGCTGGTGTAAGGGTGCTTGATCTTGTTAAAAATGAGTCGCCCTTTTTCCCATTTGAAAAATTATAAACCCAAAGACACCTTCAATAAGCTGTCGAAAGAATGGACGATCAAGCATCCCACTGCGCCCTTGCTAGTGACTCAAACAAAAAGCAAACAAACACAAAAACTTGTGCAAGAGATGAAGCTGGAGACGAGTCAGCCAATAAACCACGAGTGATCCATTATTTTTTTACAGGCGGTTCACATTACGACATCAAGCTCAACGTCGCTTCGAAGCGGCAACACCAACAATCGTCGGAACACCACACAAATTGCAGGTGAGAAAAGAATGCATTCGTTTTTATTTGTTATCACCTTTGTTGTTGAAAGACATCAGCGACCGCTTGCGGAATTTAAAAAAATTGCTGCGAACTGTGACGTGAGCAAAACGGCGCTTTCGCAAGATGCTGCAAGTTGGAGCCAAAATTTGAAGTTTGTCTATACACCTCGCGAACGTGTGCCAAATTACGAAATTACACCAGATCACTTTCAACAATCGGTCGGCGAATTGTCTCACGGCTCAGGCTTCGCATCGCAAGTGTCTGTCTCTTTCAGGTTTTACAAAAAACACCGTTTCCAGGTCTAACGCTACTGAACGCCGCAGTATCACCGTCGTCAGCGATGCAATCGGACCTGGACGTCGACGGTCACGTTCCGATAATCGTATCCGAGTTGGATGACCTGCCAGTGCCAACGGCGCTGAAATCGCCCGGCGGCACTTTGCGCAAGAAGAAACGCGTCTCGATGTCGGTGGTGACTAATAATCGCGTTGGCTGCAATGACGATTTTATCCGGAACAACAACAACAGTGAGAGTCGTGATATTGACCCTAACAAAGTACCTGATCGTCCGCTGGTATCTGGAAGTCCGTAAAATGTAAAAAGGGTGTGTATCCAATGGTAAAAACAGCAGATTTTGTGAATAATTAATTATTCCTGGCTTTGGTGGAGCGGATTTTGTAAATTTCACGTACTCTACCAGTTTTTGCTATACAGTCGAACTCAATAAAATGTGGAATCAGCTGATTGGTCAGCCGAAGGGAGGCTGCTCACACTCCGCACCCTTCTTTTTTCGTGGATCTGGATTCTATTGAAACGTGTTTCTTTTGAATGAGTGTGTATTTCCAGCACCCTTTTCATGCTAAAAATAAACTCAAAGGGTTGGAGAACTGCGAAATTCAGATTTTTTTATTCAACAGCTCAAAATGCATTCTTTATTGACGACGACGACGACGTCGTCGCTTAATTTTTGCGTGCGAACTGAAAGACAAAAGCCTGAAATGAGTGCGCTGTGTAGCCAGCTGAAGGGGGTTTCATTCCTAGCTGGCCGATCGAAATGCGTCTGCAATTAAAAAAAATGCGTTCCGACTTCGCGGACGACGACGACACGACTACGACTTTGCTTTCATCTTTCATTTTCACCGTTTTCAAGTTGTTTTTGGTAAGCTGCTGTGTTCATTTGCTTGGTGCACGCAGCAAACCATGCACAGCGCACTCCTTTCAGGCTTTTGTCTTTCAGTTCACACGCAAAAATTAAGCGACGACGTCGTCGTCGTCGTCAATAAAGAATGCATTTTGAGCTATTGATTTAAAAAAACTGAATTTTGCAGTCTCTAACATTTTCAGTTTATTTTTAACGTGAAAAGGGGCTGGAAATTCACACTCTTTCAAAAGAAACACGTTTCAATGGAATCCAGATCCTCGAAAAAAGAAGGGTGCGGAGTGTGAGCAGCCTTCCCTCGGCCGACCAATCAAATGATTCCACATTTTATTGAGTTCGACTGTACATATTTTTTGTTTTAAGTGAATGTGGAAAGCTATTAATGAGCCACACATTGACCAGAGTCGTTTGAAAACCGTGTACTGTTGCTTTTGTTTCCACTCGTGATTTCAATTGCTTTTATGCCTGCGTGTTTGCGTATTTGTTCTGTTACACATCAATATCATTGAAAGTGTGCGTTCAAGTTCAGTGATTTAAGAGACGTCTAACCGAAGTTTTGACGTATTTGAGATCGTATATCTTACCAGCTTTGACACAGACTGTTGCTTGTGTTTCAATGTCCGTCTGTTTTTAAATAAAAACACCCCGCAACCGTGATAATAACCGTGTCCCACAAAAACCGGTGTAATTGTCGGCGAATATTGCCGGTCATTTGTCTCATTCTCTGGCTTTTATTGTTGCACATGTACACATTACTTGCTGCTCTATGGTGGTGTTAAGAGCTGACTTTTCGTGAGAGACAGGCTTCTGACGACGATTTCGCGCATTTTTATTGCCTCGCGCTATTGCGCCAAACTTGTTGTTCACCGATATACGATCATTTGTCACGCGCGCTGCTCACACCAGCCGCCGGTCTTTGGCGTGTGCTTCATGGCCCCGGATCTCTCCGCGCACATAACCCACATCACACGCTTCTTTTGGAAACATATTCAGATTTCATTTTTATAACTTCGTGCCCGCACAAATTACGGTAAATTCTACCGCACATTGTATTTGGTCTCATCGCGGTGTTAGTTTTGCGAATTTTTCATGAATGTGAACGAAATTGAACGGATGGATCGACTATGAACTCGTTGAAATACTGTCCTTTCGATCAGGCCTCCGCCCATCGCCAAAGCGTGTTGAGACACAATACAGTATAAATTGTCTACTTCGTACCGAGTGCCCGTTTTGTGTGCGTGTGTGTACCAAATCAAAGATTTTGCACCGATTTCGCTCGGGTTGGTTCGTTGGTTACACAATTTTCTTCTCGGTTTAAACTTCTATATGCATGCACTTCTTTTTTTGCTTTGATGCTTGCGGATAAAAGAAAAAAGTGCGAACCGATCGAACGAAAAAAGTTTTTTTGGCTGGGATCTGCTGGTTGTTTGGTTGGTTTGGCATTTTTCAAATGATTTTCACCAGCCGTGTCGTTAACTACGGTTGCGCCATGGTCTCGACGTGACGTTGATTGCCGAACTGATGGTATATGTTCCGCAGCAAAAGATTTTACGGAATGAAAGAGTTTTAAAACCATAGCTTCGGGAATAATCACATCTTCCCTTGCGATCATCGTGTCAGGACCAAAAACGGACAGACGCCATGTTTCACAACGGGCTGGACTCTGAAATTCGTTCGTATATAATTCGGACGTCGATGTAACACTCACACATATAATAATGATAATACTGTTTAGGTCCATGGTGCGTTAGCCGCTCGCTCCCAAAGGATATCGCGCACACCGCGGCCGCAGCCATTGATCCCGCGAAAAAAAGTGTGTCTTATATATCCCGTTACAAGATGCAACTTGGCACATGTATGCATCTATAGCGGCTTTATGTGGATTTTCGGCTGAAAATAGTAGTGTACTAACTGTTGGATTGGGACAACACGTGTCGTTTCTTGTTATATTTATTGCGTGTTTGAACTTGATCTACATCTTGTGTGCGTTTGTGTTTGCTGTCAGTCTCAGAGCAGATAAATGGTAATAACAATAACAAGAAAAAAAACAACCTGACCGACATTGAGCGCAATGAATCTGTGCCGTTGTTTGTACCGTTTGTTACGGAGGCGTTCTGCGGTTTCTTCTGCGGTTTTCAGGGTTTTTTTATCTAACTTCTTTGCAGGCTTGGAAGTGGAACCCATTGGATTGGTTCTGGCGGTGTCGGTGATTTCTGCGGAGAGCGATATGTTTACTCTTAACGGCAGAAAAACGCACCTGAAACTGAAGATCGATTCAAGCTTAGTCGGGGGATATTATAATCTCTAGATCAAAAATATGATGCATGTTGGAAAAAAGTATACTCATTCATTGCGCTGCGCGCCACATTCTTGTTCACTCAATCGCTATTTACGCCCAATCAGTGCGGCTATTGAAATTTCTGGATAGCCGGGGCTTTTTGCGTCAAGGACCGCGCCATTTCTCAGCGGTGGCGGCGGTTTTCTTCTTCTAATCGGCACAAAAGAGCATTTATAAAGAGGTTCTTCTAGTAAATAAGGAATTCATCTCTTGTATTCACTGAAGAAGATGCTTGCAAGCGTTTTTTGCTGTGTCATTTTTCGCACGATCATTGTGTGTAATCGCAGTGTTTTTCTTGCTTCGTTTCGAACCGCGGAAATTGCGATTGAAAAGAATGGTTTTTGCTGCGTTGGAATGAAAATTTTTTGCCATTTCGTTTTTGGTTTTGGCCCGTGAAAATGCATCAGTGATCGCAGCATTGTTGACAAAATAAGGTTTTTTTATGGTACCAATATCATCGCTTTTCTCGTTGATAAACAGAAAATGGAGTTTTCAGTTTTTCTTGAGTACGTATAATTAATTGCATAATGTTGTTTCTTTCTTCGTTCACATGTAAAACCAATTTTGACATGAAATAGTAAATGAATTCAACTGTTATCAGTTTTTTGGTTTCTTCGACTCAATGCGCTTTTAAGACGTAGTAAGAAAACTTATTCTTTATGCGGCATGGCAATTCGAAATAGCCTAAGTGACCCGGCGCCATTTTGGTGCACTCGGATCACTTTACCATTTTTGAATTCCCGCGTCATACATGAAACTGTTTATTTATCTACGCGAGCATTAGGTCTCGAAACCATCAAAACAAAAGTTAATACACCACCAACATAAATTCCATCATGATTTAGTCATATACATTGTAATTTGTCAAAATCTGAAGCAACAAAATACGTTAAATCCGTTGATGATTTACGAACTCTTTCAGCTGATCTGTCATTCCAGCGTCTTTATCGAAGCGGGGTTCTCCTGGAGTTCACGTCAACCAATCAGCAAATCTCCTGGTATTATCCTTTTAAATTCCAACAACAGTTCACCAAAACAACAGAATTGTTTTTAAAGAATCGAAAAAAAATCAAAAGAACATGTCGCACTCGCTGCGCGGCGGCGTCATCGGCGGCATCTGGCAGGCGTTCCACGATTTGACGCAACAGACGGAGCAGATCGCGGAACAACTCGCGCAAATCGTGACGTTGATGACATTCGGCGTTGTTGCGCTGTACGCAGCATTGTTCATCTATTTCGTCAGCTCGATTGCAAGGTTTGTCACTCTCTCATACTGCTGTGGCGTAGTGGTTAGCACGTTCGCCTGCGAGCTGTGGGGTGCGCGAGTTCGAAACTGGCCCAGGACATGAAATGTGATGCGGTTTGCAAATCCGTGCGACGGTGTGTCGGAGTGCGGTCTTTCTACCGCCGAAAATCCGGTGCGAGACTGCGGAAATGGTGCTTATGATGATTTTGAGTGGCCTGTCGTGGTGTCAACCCCGCAGCCTCTACAAACCGAAAACTGCCAATGATGGGCAGCGTTGTGAGCCTGGGGACGGGCGCAGAAATCAAAATACCAAGCGTTGATCTCGGAATTGCAAGGCCGGTAGTCAAAACCGTCCACACTATGCCTTCGGCTCATATTGTTTCGTAGTAGCGAGCTATAAGCGACAAAAAAACTCAGTGAACTACATCTGTGCTAAAAACTGATCGTGTTTTCGGGTTAAATCGTGTGATTTTCAGTCTGATTACCGTATGTGTGTTTTTGCTCGAATCTGAAAATATATGTACCATCTTTCTCGTGAAACTCTGTTTTGTTTGTTGTTGTTTCCAGGCTACGCAACGACAACGTCTGTGCCGCCGCTCAACAGCGTCCGCAGCAGCACGCACCAGAGCGTAAGACCACTGCTGCTGGCGTGCAGAGTCTCGGCGTTGACAACACCTACAACAACAACAGCAACATGGTGATCGACACGCGGGTGAAGGTGGCACAGCCGGTGCCTGTCCTGAAAAAGGACTCGCTACTTCCATCGTCCGGCGACCTGCTGTCTGACATGAACGTCATCAACCTCGACACGGACGACGACGTCGTCGACAACAACGACATAGACTTCACGAGCATCGAGGTCATGAACAGCGATGAGTGGCGGTTACGACAGCAACGACTAGTGAAACTGCAACAGCAGCGACGGATGAATAATAATGATAATAACAATATTGAAGCGGACGATGAGCAAAACAACACGGAGCAGAACACGAGCAAGGCGGCTGACTCGGCGACGTTCGGCAAACCGAATAGTAGTAATAGTAACCACAATAATAATAATAATAGCAAACGCAACAACAACAATAATAATAACAATATTGATTGTGATACTGATGATATGGAGAAAACGGAAGACGAAGACGTTCATGATCAAACTGGTGTTCGTATTTCGTTTGTTGACCTACGAGATCAATACATGTTGAACAATAACATCCGAAAAGCACCGATCAACGATGAATTGTCGTTTGCTGGTTCGATTCCGTTGTGATGTTTTGAAAATAAAATGATTTGTTTAGCAGAAACCGTTTTTTATTGTTTATTGATTTGCGAAATTATTGATTGTTTCAGATGCGGCATGTAACAAAAGTTGAGTGACGTCCGAAACGAACAAAAGGGATACAGAAAAAAAAGAAATGAAGAGTTTTGTGAAATAAAAGTACCGTTTGGTCAGACTGTTTTATGAAACAGTTTTGTTGATTTTACAATTTCGGCAACATGTAACCATTGTGGTTCAGAACTTTTGAATTAATAAATTAGCATGAAGCAATAAGCCATGAAAGTTGAAAAAAGTTTAATTTTACACATATTCAAATCTGCATTTGAATAGCATGAAAGGTTCAAAATAAGTTAAAAACGAATGAAAAGACGTTTTATGGCAGTAGTCAGGGAAGAAAAATAATACAAACACACACACACGCACTAAACTTAGAAATCACCACAACTTCATTAAAGTATTAATAGTCATCAAAAAGTTCACCTCTCGTTTAAATTCACAATACAAATGGCACTACAAATCTTTCTCACTGAAAAAATCTGGTGATAAAAAAGGCATAAACTGTGCGTAGCTGGCTGTAAATAAAACACCAAATTGGCGTGTTTTAACGACAGATTATCCGGTGTTTATTTCACAGGCAATTCCACTGCTGAGATCCACTTCCCTCAGAAATCGCTCCGCAGAGAAACCGCTCGCCCCTCCCAAATCCCCCGGAAAACTATTTATTCTCAGCTACACCTCCAGTACTGTATTATAACCACCATCGCAAGCCAGACAAGCGGCAAGCCGCCGCCGCAATAACGGCCGGTTCTGGCCGAATCCGCGGCCTGATTCGCGACCAGCGCGCACTTGCAGCCGGTGAATTGAGCGTCCAGCCGGTACTGCTGTCGCAGTCGACAGGTGCTTCCATCGGACGTTCGCCACTCGCTCGCCGACGAGTCCGCCACGTGGTCGTCAAAAGGGACGTCAGTGTCCGTTGACGTCCGCGGTTGGCACAAATCCGTGCAGCACTGCAGAAAGTGACTGCAGCAGTTGCAGCAGTACGTCGGACAGAGACCGTCGTCCTGGCCGAACTCGGTGCGATGGCAGCGCTGCTCGGCGACGCTCGTGCACAGCATCGTCCGCGTGGCGTCCGTCAACCGGTCGGCGCGGTATTGCCAGGAAAATGACGACATTGACGACAGCTGGCGACCGGACTGGCCGGCTGGCGGGATTGCTGTGCGCGCCGTCCGTCGAACGCCGCTCGTGTGCTGGCCTTTCGGCTGACGATGAACGACGTTGCTATGAGTGTAAGTCGCCTGGGCGACAGGTGAAGCGGCAGTGATCAGCGCGACAACGAACAGATGTCGCACGCTGTGTCGTTCACAATCAAGCAAGCGAATGACGCAGTTGCAGTTTTGCCACAGCAGTCGGAATATCAGCTGCCAATAATAATAACGCGGACATGTTGCTGACAGCATATCTCACTGATTATGATACTGCATCTGGCTCCAAGAATTACAAGCCGCTTTTCCGTTGTTTGGACGCAAAAACCGGAAATACAAGTTGTCTATGTACAGACAAGGCTAGCGCGGCTGGTTGTTTGTCATGGTTGGAATTATAATGCGCGCGTGCGGAGTTTTTCTTTCACTCATGCATGTCTGATTATTATTTTTCTAGGTTGCCGTCATAAAAACACAGTGTGCCTGCACTACCAGTTCCTGTACGCCACAAGAAAATATTGTAGAAACGCTGTTTCGCTCGAAGTACAGTGTAATTGGGATTTTCTCTTTACTTTTCAACAGAAGAATCGAGGAAAACAACAAAAAAGCGTGTCAAGACGCATGTGCAGTACGGTAGAGACTATGAGCTCGATGGACCACGAAGTTTCTATCACAGACTGTGTAACTAGAGAATCTCTTCTAACACGAAAAAAAGTTTTGAAAGTTGAGAAAAACACCATGAAATAAACGTGCGTGCGTACAATTTGTAAGCCAGTGAAATGTGTGATGAAAAAGCATGTGTGATGCTGTAGCTGTTCTCGGGAGAGCTAATGTGAAACCTCAGTATCTTCCTGGTATACGGTATCTATCGTCGGTCTCAACACGAACTTTAAGCGCATGAGATGTAACAGAGGAATGGTTAAGTAATGGAAAAAAGTGACATGAGTTTGACAAAATTGTCGAAACAAAAAACGTCTGAAAAAACCTGCTCTTTTCCCTGACGATCAGGGTGTGTGCTCCACTAAGATCGTACTGTTCTACTAAGAAGCCAGTATCGCTTACCTCGAAATGGCACATCACATTCTACACAACCGAAATCTTGACGTGATATGCACTTGATATGTTTGTGCAAGTTTATGTCTACATCTTTACATGTTTTGACGCTGCCAACATATGACCGAGACGACATAACTAAACATGTACGTTGTATGTATATTTGTGTATGGCAGTGAATGGTGACGTCACTTCCAATGTAGCAATAGTGCTACTGTGCTGCCTGTATTAGGATCTCACAATAATCATTACTACGACATACATATTAACCAGTATGGGTCTGGTTGAAAAAAAACTGTTGCTTTTGTTCAAATATTGGCCAAATCAAATTCAACACAGTGAGTTTCAGTATTCATTCAGTCAATATCAGGCACATATTATGATTGCATGGTGGGTGGGCGCGCCGCGCGCGCCAGAAGAATTCGACCTTTTCTAGCACTTGTGCTACTCTGTAGCAGGCCAATTCATGCTACATTCGCCGAAGTCTATATGATTTCATTGCAAGTGACACATGTCTTTTTTCATCCACAATGCACGAACTACAATACACTGGCACATGCACATGCCACATGGCGAGCAAAGAATCCTGTCAATTTTCGTTTCCGTGTTTTTCACTCGGGCCGCTCAGAGAGAGAGAGAGAAAACAAGCCGTGCTACGCCACTGGCATATGTTTGCCGTCACGTGCACAGTGCACACATGTACATTGTATGTGAGCGGTTGGAAAGTGATCTTTTATATCAAAAACGACCTTTTTGCCATATTGTACATATGTTGTACATGTATGTTCATGTGTACATACATGCACATACTTGTCGACAACGTATAACCCACAAGAGTCGCAGCGCCAAGTATGCAAAAAAGTAAAAACTCAAGGTGCTGCGTTTACGGTAGCTACATGTATTGGGTCGCTTCCAGAAAAATCATAATTTTTTGTTATACTCCATTATATGCCGTTAACATTATTCAATTTGTTGTTGAATTCGAACGATTCCGCGTGCTTTTGCACGGGTAGTGCCGCTTAACGGAGATCGTACCGAGACACATCACGGCAGATACTGTAACCGTACCGCGTGACAGTATTTCGCAGCTGGCCGATAATTTTTTCTCGACTGTCAACTTCTAGCTTGATCATCCAGCAAAGGAAAGCTAAACAAATGCGCTGATATAATGTGCGCACAAACCAGCTAGCAGCAGAAGCGAGAAACACAGTCAAACAGGCATACGCAACAGAGTTTCGCTCTCAACAACAACAACAGCCTGTTTGAACTGTATGTCATGTGTAGTTTATTACGCACAATCACGCGCTTTTTTATGCCGTAACATGTACCCCCAATTGTACCCTACTTAAGACAGAGCGTCAAGCAATTTCTAAGAGGACGCTGTTTTTGAAGCGAAATTATATGCACGGCTCTGTGTAATTTTGTAGAGTCCGCCCGCACAATTGCGGCGGCGATTTTTTGTAAACGGTGAATCTCGTGAATAATGCTTGCTGCAAAAGCCGCATGACAAAAAGTTGAAAAACAGAGCAGCGGATGAGACAGCGGAAAACAAAAAGCGAAAACTTAATTGCAGAAAAAAATATTCGTTCCGTTTTCATATTTGAGCGGGAAAAACTAGAATAAACAGGCGGTGGTGCATGCGTGTTTAATTTTTAATGGATCACTAAGTGAAACCTGCCTGTGCGGTTTGAGTATTTTTGTTTCTCTGTCGAACCACCAGATGCATGCACACATTTTCATATTTGCACAAAAAAATGAAGAAAAACAGCGTGGCACAAATTTCCGCACAAACCAAATGCGTGGGCGCCAAAATCAATATGCTATTCTAATATGCCATTAGTTGTTTGTTCCATTATTTTTCACAGTTCACATACAAAAAGAACAAAAAGGCTGAAATTATAATCAGGCAATAGATGAGATGTAACCGCTAGATATGCATAGTGACACCCGAACCACATGAAAAGACAAAAACATTGAAGAAATGCTTGGTTATCTAAATTGTAACATTTGCATGTTTTGTTAAAATGGCGGAAAATATTCAGTCAGAGTAATACTTTGAACAAATGTTACTATAGCGACCGCTGTTTTGCATGAGACCCACAAAAAACGGTTTATAAACCGCGTTTTTTATTGTTGAGTGGAGGAATCAGCTTACTTCGCTGACGCACTCAAAAAAACATTGGAATTAAAAACGTCGACAGGTGTCAAACTGCATTTGAATAACATAACTGCCTTTGATTACAAATAATTTTTAGAAATCACGAAATTTTTTAAAAGTTACGTTATTTACTAACGGTGAAGTCGGATTTAGGGTGGGTGGGGGGTTGTGCAGTGTGAATTGAACATAACATACAGTGCACAAAACCAAGATTTAACATTTTTGGACAAAGAAAACAGAAAAGAACTTTTTTCTTTGTTGGTCAGGTTTGAGTCACTTTGTTCAAAACAATCCTGGGTGGCATGTTACAATTGCGGATACACCCAATTTTACTGATGTCAGTTTAGTTTGTTCACAAGTTTTTCATGCGACCGTTTTTTGCACCGATTTTCTGCTGTTTCTAATTTTCCTTTATCTGCAGCTATTTCCAACATTTCCCATGAGCGGTTTGTTTGTTCGAGCATTACTGAACACTTGTAAGCAACTCAGAAACCACCAACTGGCTAAAAAATTCACACATTTTTGAACACGATTTCTGTCAAAAACTTTTTTCAGTTTCCTTCGGCTTTTACTGAAATAATGGTTGTGATGTTACCAAAAAATCGTCACGGAAAAATGTAACAATCGGGGATAGTGTGCGGTTCAAAACGCAGTTTCAAACGCAGTAAATAAATACACCGTCGAAAAAAGTAAACACGACCAACGTTAAAAAGGTAACTGAAAAATGCGATTAGCTATTTGTTTATTGTGCCAATCTGTGCGATTCGCTTCGATACACGAATGTTTGGTTAGCTGTTTCTACGTTTCAAACTACTATTCAAATCTTCTTTCGTTGATTGGCTGTTCAACGTTTCTACAACCAATCAGCAGATGCGATTCAAATATACAGCCAATAATGATCCATATATGGCGTTCAAATGATAAAGCGGTTGTTTCGTCGGGTGAACCATATTTTCTGGAGAATATTCAGCGCACTCGGTTTGAAATCGGATATGTTTCTTTGATCCAATGTCCTCACGTGCGCACGATTGCACAGGGTGATCAGAAAAACGTCAAATGAGTAAACGGCTGTTATTCAGAAATTTAAAAGCAACATTTTGAACCGAAACAAATTGAAACACACTAAAATTAGAACTAAATTTAGAACAACTAAAATATAAATTTTTATTTATAGTAAAAGCAATTGGGCATTCAAATGAGCGCGTTTTCACAAACACACAGCTCACTTGCGCACGTTTGGCACAATGTTGCACTCGTGTCAAGCACACGAAACCGAAGGTTTGAATTGTCTGCTAATATAGCTGTTGACTAAGCGTTGACCGTTTCAGATGAAATTTCAACACAACAAATGACAGCTGTATTTCTTTAACGGCTGTAAGTTTCAGCTGTTGTTGCTGTAGTTCTGAATATCAGGTTTACTTTTTTACGTTTTTTATCACCCTGTATTGTATAAATTGCATGAATCACTGATGCATGTGCGCGGTGTGTGGTATGAAAAACAGCAATTCGAAACTTACTGTTGTTGAACACTTTCTCCACACACTGCAAATGGAACTCAAAGATAATGAAAGTCACGTATACTCAAATAAAAGAACACCAATAAACAAATCCTGATCTACTCCACGAAAAAAAATCAAAAAAAACAAGGAAATACAAAAACAATGAACTTCTGCCATCGACCGACGACCGCGGTGCACTGGCTTGCCGTCGCGATCAACCGACACCCATCGCTGAAGCATCTACTGTTGATCGGCTGTTTAGTCGTGTACACGCTAGCGGGCGCTGCGCTCTTCTACGCGATCGAAGCGCCGGACGCGGAGCGGAGACGGGCGAAACGAACGATGATCGGCATGGAGAGCAGACAACGATTGGCGGCGCAGATTCTGAATGTCACTGGTGAGTGCGAAAGTCGTTGTTGACACAGTCCTGCTCGGAATACAGCATCAATCAGTCCTGCACAGAACCCAAAACTGTTTATTGATAAACAGCAGGAAACTCCGATAAACCGTATGAACGACAGGTGGCACCTTGCTTGTAGATACATAGTGACAAACAAACACACAGGCACAGCAGCTCGCTGTCATCGTTGAGCGTGTGCGTTTGTGTGTCACTTCGATGTGTGCAACGTTATTGTGTCACAATGCACTGTCTTCAGACAAGGACTTCAGAAATTGTATGCGATTTTCTTCACATGTTCGTTTCTGCAGTAATTGTGGAAAATTGTACAAATAAACGCACATGCCTGAAAATATGACACCCGTGCCGGTGTGTTTGTCTGTCTCAGATACGGCGTCGGAAAGTGATGTGAAAATCAGCCAGCCCACTATATCCTCTACACGCAGAGCCATTATCAGCTGACGATTCAGAGAGAGACAGACTTTTTTAATAAAAACACTTTCGTTCTCAGGCAGTTGTACAACGAATCATAAGTGTGACGTGTCAATGATCGAACGCACCAAGGAGGCACTGGCCGGCTACGAACGCCAGATCGTGCGAAGTCAACCGACCATCAGCGAAGTTGGTGCACACACAAGATTTCATTTGGTTGATAATAATAAAGCTGCAGAAGTGGGACCGGGGATCATAACGAGTCCTTGCTTGTTACAGACCAAAGAGGCCCGGCGCTGCTTTTGCTGATGAAACACGAATTTTTTTTAATTTCTGAAAAGTAATTTCACAGCTTTTGTGTTTCAAAGGTCCTGGACCGCTGGGATTACGCGGACGCGGTATTTTACGCGATCGCCCTCTACACGACGGTCGGCTACGGTACGGTCGTTTGTTACACGTTCGAGGGCCGTGTGCTCACGATCATCTATTCCGGTCGGTGTGGTTGATATGTTTTCACAAAACGTACTCCTTCCTGGTCAAACTGGCTTGCTTTTCTTTTTTTCTGGTTTTCTTTCCGAAATATACACTGGCGGCCAAAAATGTTGGAATGCTGCGCGCGTGTGTGCGGTGTATTGTGCGCGTGTTGCATCAGCCGTACAAACGCTATTATCAGAATTTAAGGGTTCACGGGACACTTTTCGACCAACGTTGCCCATAAATTATTATAATAGCGTTTGTACGACTGATGCAACACACGCGCAATACGCAGCACACACGCGCGCAGCGTTCCCACCTTTTTTTGGCCGCCACTGTAATAGCATCCGAACTCTGAAAGACACCGATAAAGCTCCGATCACTGCTACACCCCTGGGACAAAGCTGAGCTTAGGAGCGGTTCGTTTTTTCTGCCGAGGGCATTGGCCGACGGGACACATAGCCACCCGGCGCCCGTACATTCCACACCAAACCAGTGGCTTTTGAGCGTTACCTTCTGGTTTCGGAAACGGTGGGGGAGCTACACAAAAACCACCTTTTCAGATTTCCAATTGTTTTTGCAATTGAAAAAATCAAACATTTCCAGCATTCGGCATTCCACTGATGTTGGTCGTACTGCAAGACGTCGGCGGCATCATATTCACCGCGTTACAGTGCGTCTTCGCACAACTGTCGCGTGTGCGTCGTTGCCTGCGCCGTTGCAGATTGAAACGAATCGTGCCGCAAAAAATCGACAACTCAAACGGCCCTTATTCCAACAGCAACAATACTGACTTCAATTCACCAGCCGTGATCAGCGGTCACTTGTCCACCGATTGCACCAAATCCGACAGCGGTCTCGAAAGCGGTCACCATAATGCGACCGCCGTCGCGAAGGTGCCCGTCTCGTTCACGGTGCTGTTTGTGATCGCGTACTGGCTCGCGGTCACCGCCGGCCTTTGGGCGATCGGCGACGGTCTGAATTATTTCGAGACCCTGTACTTTTGTTTCATCTCGCTCTCGACCATTGGACTCGGCGACATTATGCCGCGGCGACAGTTGAACCTGACCTGTTCGATGGTGTTCCTCGTTGGAATGTCATTGTTCGCCGTGATGAACAGCGCGATCTACGACGAAATGCAGGCACAATGGACGAACACGGTCGGCGGTAACAACGACGGTGACACGAATGATGGCCGCAATAGCTCGGCTCGAACGTCGGCGGGCGGAAGCGAGGGGCACGCCGGTAGTACAACTGTCGCCAATGGAGCATTGAGCACAGGGACACGACAGGTTGGCGTGCAAACGGGCGACGACCGCATTGTTGTGACCGTGGTGCCCGCTGCTCGGAAACGGTCACCGCGACCGCGAAATACCGCCGCGGGCACCGTTGCCGTGCGACGCGCGATGCTCGGCATTTTTCCGACCCTTTGGACTGCGACGTCTCCGAGATCGTCGGTTGCGTTTGCGTCGAGGCCGGGACGTCGACTGTCGTTGTAATGTGTTTGTGGTCTTGTTTTTCTTTCTGAAAATTGGAGTCAAGATGGGAAGTGACCGAACAATTTCATCAGTGAAACATCTGGAATCCATCGTTTATTGTTGTTTTGTTTTCCACCGGACTTTTTTGGTGTCGATTTTGGACGGTTTCACTCTGGGGTGTACTTTATGTTTCGGATTTACTGACTTCTAGGCATTTTGGTATTGCCCATTTTTGGCGTATCGTTTAAAACCAATAGAATAATACTGTGAAAATCAGATGTTTTTGAGACCTCTTGGTATGGCATAACGAATAAAACAAAACACACTGACCATACAGAACACTAGTGTCAAATTCAATTGTATATCAATCAGTGTGTTGAAATTAGCGAAGGATGGAATGATAAAATTTAGCGATGTTTGAAACCAAGAAATCATCATAATCACTTGTACATTTTCAGCATTTTGCGTGTACAATCGAACTCTAAATTATGGGAAATCAGCTGATTGGTTGGAATTACGGTGTGTATGCTTTCTGTGCAAACCAAAGTCCGAACCCACAGCAATGTCTGCACAGAAACATGCATACTGTAATCCCAATCAATCAGCTGACTCACTATAATTTAGAGTTCGACTGTGCAATGTGCGTTTTCTCCACAAAATTCATGCCAGCTTCAGCGTGATTTGCTTCAACTTTGGCAATTGTTGCCACAGATTACTGGCCAGCTGACGTTCGGAAATTGGTGCCTGAGGAAAAAACACTGTTTTTGACAGTCTCGGTCTGAATCCGTTTGCACCAGTTTTGTGCCATTAAAAAATCACAGCAAAAAAATCGGAAAGCGTCTGAGTAATTTTTTTATGTAAGACCAGGTTTCATGTGATCTTTGCCGATTTAATGTTGCACACAAAAAGACGCACTCGAGATTACATCAGCTGAAGGAAAAAATGCACGGTAACGTCTAACAAAGAACCTGACACAATCATTGTATACATGAAATTTAAAGAAGTGCATTTTTTTCAATCTCACTTTTCTGTAACATCGTCGCGTCGACCGGTCAAGGATGCGACTGAATTCATCGTCAGTATCGTCGTTCGTTTCGTTTCGGCGCTTTTCGCTCGTGTCTTGATCGGAGCCGATCAGCCAGACCTTGCCAAAGGACATGTTTTTATTTGTAACACAAAGTACAGAGCTGATTGGTTGGTATGTTTTCTGTCGTAGTGGACAGACTCCGCCTCCACAGTAATAGCCTGTACAGCAAGCATGCCGAACGTACGCAAGTTCGACAGTACTCATTCAAAACTACAGTATCCCAAAAAACGACGACCGCGTTTTGAGACCCACGAACCGGACTGGCGATGGTGACACGCGTCACGTTCGGACAGAGCGTGGCCAGCACACTGAGAGCGGCACGGTCGAGCAGACAGCGGTGCACGAGCAGCACGTCGCATCGTGGCAGGTCACTCGCGAACATCGCCTGCTCATGACACGCAACGGTGGGAAAACGGGTCCGTCACCACTATTGTTGAATTCAACTACTGTATGGAAAGGCGTGTTGGAACGTGTGTTTGACAGGCTCCAAAAAATATCAACATCCATACCAAAAATTTACGTGCTGCTTTGCTTTGCTTTTTTTCTGCAATTTTTAAAAATTGTGGAACAGCTTTTGGCATGAAATGGCATTTTTAACGCCGCCTGACGGTGAACACTTGCCGCCATGTGCTGAACACTCATCACGGAGACTTTCGATTGTTCACCAGTTTAGTTTTATGGCTTGTCTTCCGAAGATTGTTTTCAAAACGTTTATAGGCTGCATCACGCTGGTCAAAACCATCTAGAAAACTTAAAAAAATCCAAATCCAGCCAGTCGGCTCAGTTTCTTAAGACAATTACGAAATTCCAACCAGCAAGCCATGTGCAGAGAGACGCAGCGGCCGTGTGCTGGTGCCAGCGAGCGTCAGCCGCGAGACGCATTGACCCGGTTGGAATTCGTTCGTCGTCGTTAGTTTCTGAATGACAAAATTTCAATTTTTCAATCGGACACGCTGATTGCTTGCGTTGTGTCAGTGTAGCCAATCAGCGCAAGCCCATTCAACACAATGTGACACCGTCTTTCACGTTCCATATTACGGTTCATTCTGTGTCTCTGCGCACCTTTTTCATTAGTGGTAGTAGCCATATAAAAGAAACCCGGACGTCTCAGAAACGCCAGCTGGTGTTTGCGTACCTGGACGTTCATCTGCAACTGTGTGCCCGTCTGTATGATGACGTCATTTTCCTCGTCACTGTCGTCATCGCTCCATTCCGAGCTCAGCAAACGTCGCGTGTCAGCGAGAACGTCAAAATGCGTCATTTGCTGCCAGGTCTGCAATTCACCGTTTGATTTGCTCCCGAAACTCTTTTTTTCATGTTTCTATGGGTTTGTGCTGGTGGCCGGGCGCGCTGGCCGGTCAATAGCAACTAAGAGAAACAGTCAACCAGCCAACCATTCGGAAGTACGCTCATTTTCTCGGGTTATATTTCGTAACGTGCTTGACCCTCTAAATGAGTTGAATCAAAGAAAAACTCATCGAAACAAAACATACAAAAAAAAACGGAAACCAAAAAACGCCAAAAACCGAACCAATCGACTGGCGGCGTTCAACGTGCGACACACGGCACGCAACGACAGGCGGTCTTCGAAGTTCAAATGGTCGACGATTTGACAGAGCACCGTCATTGGGAGGCGGACGAGCGACGATGCTGATTGGCTGCGCCGCTGGGCGGCGGCGTCCTCGACTCCGCCCACCACTGACGACGACGACGGTGACGCCTCCTGGCGGACGCGTTTCATGGCGGCGACGCGTCGAGAGGATCTCTGTGTGGAACGTTTTTGGGGGTTTGCACTTTGTATAAATTGAGCAGACAAATTCAAATACAATGTACCGTATTACCTCTAATAAACCCCTCAGCGACTTCTGGGGGTGGGGGTTTATTTGGTGGGGGGGGGGGTTATTTACAAACAAATTCTAGGGGTGGGGGTTTGTTGAAAAATGGCAAAAATACCTTGCATGGCAGGCAAGAAAGTCGCAGAAACTTCTACTTTTCACAGAGATTTCCTTTTGTAACAGCCTTTTGTAATGAAATTACCACTAACTCATCCCTTTGGGGCCTTTGGTAGCACAATTTCACCAATGTCACTGCATTCAGCCACTGAATTCGCTAGGTATGTGTTTCAAACAGGTTTCTAATAAACCCCCATGCGGGTTTATTTGGGGGGGGGATTATTTGGAAACTTGTCGAGAGGTGGGGGTTTTTTTGGGGGGGGGTTTAATTTGGGGGGGGGGTTAATAGAGGTAATACGGTATTTAAATTTTATTTTCTGGCAGTCACGTGGATGGGGAAAACGAGCTGAACGTTTAGTTGCCGAGAGATTTGCGTGCGTGAATGAAAAGTTGTGCACCTCTTGTATTCAGTCAGGATGCTCAATGATGAGCAATCGGGGTGCAAACGGCACCAGGCGTAAAGGCACTTCTTCCTTTCTTTACCAGTCTCAGGTTTTCGCGAGTCTTCTAAAATCACCAAGTCAACTCGCCCGGACTTGAAATGCAGCCGATCATCAACTAATCAGTCAATCAATCATACCGTTTTCTGTTGTTGACGTCGACCGCGCGTTGTCGCCGTTGACTGCACTGCTTGGTGTTTCCTGTTGTTTTGCGGCGTTTCTTTCGCGGGCTCAGTGGGACTACTATTGCTACTGCCAGGCATCATGATGACAAGGGCAGTAGCTTTTTCAGAAGTGTTCTTCTTTGCTGGCGAGAACGGACAAATGATGGAAATTTCAGTTTGTTTTTTTGTGGTGAAAAACAGGAATGAAGTGATTTGGAATCGTTGTTTGATCGCGTTTTTGTAGAAAAAAACCACTTTGACAGCGTTATGGCTCGTTTTTTGTTCCGTCCGGCGTCAGTGGCTTTTTCAAGAAATGGGGGAACTACACAGCCGATTCGTTCCACAGTTCTCGCAACATTTTTTACGTGGCGTTTTGGTTTTACGCAACCATACAATGTATCACGTCACATTTTCGGCAATCGTCACTTTTTATCCTTTACACAACACATTTTACATTACAAATCAACAAATCAACCAATTTGTATGGTGGTTCTGCATTTCGGCCTGGCCAACATCATATGCAGAGGGGGGTGGCCTCATCAGCGATGTGCCCTTCTTGAACCACTTAAGTCGAAAAAACTTTGAATGCTTATTAAACCAAGATTTTGTTAAGCCACTAATTTCCAATGGTACATGTACAACGAACGACCAATAGCCACAAAACCTTTTGTGTTATGAAAACCGGGTCGCCGTCAAAACATCGACTTCTTGAAGCACATTTTTCAAAATGAATGATTGTGCATTCGTGTCAGCCTCTCTTGTTTACGTTCGGAGAGAACAATGGTGTGCAACAGTTCGCAGTTTTGCACAAAAACATTAGTGTCCGCAGAAAGACACAAAACACTTTTTGTTTATCATTGCGTTTTTTTCCGCTAAATGCCGAATGAAACTTCAGAAAGAATAACAGCAACAAAAAGTATCTCAAGTTCAGCAGCTTTCAGCGAATGATTTGAGAAAAGCGTCACCGTCTTTTTTCGTTGATTTTTTACCCGTGTTCAATGTTGTTATTCATGTAGTTTTCATTTATACCTCTAATAAATGCCATCAAGCGTAAAATCATGTATCGATTTTGCTTACCGTCTGATCAGTGCGCAACCACAAGACGCACATTGAAAGGCATGTACATACATGATACATGAATGGATGCAACATCCAGAACATAATATAAACATGTTCAGGAATGAAATTGCACAACGACCCCCGAAAGAGAACATCGCCACAGCAGTGATATTGCACTTGTGTTTTCCTGAACGATGAAAGTTTTTGTTGAAAAAAGACCCACAGCTAGTAAACATTAAACACGTCTTCCACATTCTGTATTTTACAACCTAATAATACTTGCCTCTCATCACAGAGCTAAGAAAATTTCATTTTTGAATTCTTACTTTCTGAAACTCATTTTCATCGTTTCAATCTGTCTGTACGCCCAGAAAATGAAAGAATAAATCCCATTTTCTGAATTTATTCAAAATATATTCATATGGCTGTTACATGTACATGGGGAACGTCGCGGTTGCATTTGACCTGACCTTAAAGTGCATACATAGCCAGCATGCACTTTTGCGCAAAACCAGGCAGCGAGTGCAAAATCAGCGTTTGCCACGTATAGATTTTATATTTGAATAATATTTTGCAACGCGTTTGCATGTTCTTACTTTCATGTTGATCTGTGCATGTCTTGTCATCGGCCTGTAATGTTTTACTTTTATTTTAACGTTTTTCTCTCTGGATATTTCTGCGAATTTTTTTTTTAATTTTTCTTTAACTGGCCTTTTTTCTCTATGCTATACTAGCTGAACTCATTAGCTTGATTCGAGTCAACGTTGTACAAGCATACTTTTTTTGATTTCAGATACACCGAAAAGCCCTTTTGATAGCGTTTTTTATTATTCAGAAACAATAATCGCATAATTTTCGTTTGTTTCGGAATTCTAACAATTAAAAATAAAACAACGGCAGCATGCTTCGAGGCGCTGCACTATTTGCAGTGTTTGCACTGGTGGTGACGGCGACTGCAGAAGAAGAAGAGGATCTCTCAAGGGGTAGATTTTTGAAAACTTTTCTCTTCCTTTTTTCAAAATTGTTTGGTTTTTTTATTTTAGCATCGAAGTACAGTTTGGCTGAATAAATAAGGCAGTTTTTGTATCCTCCATGAAGGCGGGAATAACTGCAGACCAGGAGTTGTCTTTTTCAAGAATGCCAAGCTAATTCCCAATAGCGAGTACAAGAGAAAAAGAATAAACAGAATAAGTTCGAAGAATCAATTCAATTAAAAAACACGTTAAATTTGACACACAATTTGGTTTCTGATTTTTCTTTCATTCAAATTTCGCGCGCTCCTTGCACCCTGGAAAAAGCTGCCATGTTTTTACTCGGCCATGCCGTAGTATTCTGAATAATATGGTAGATCAAGCAATCCAGCATCTAAATTTCTTTAGTTTTCTTTTTGATTTCCAGGTTTCGGCGACTTAAACTGGGTCAGCTGGGATACGGCACGTGATCTCGCAAAACTCCAACAGAAACCAGTGCTGGTGCTCATTCATAAATCATGGTGCGGCGCTTGCAAAGGTCAGATCATATGTTTTGTTCATTCCATTGTTGAAAGCTGAATTTTTACATCTTCTGTGAATGCCAATTGAGTGGATACGAGTGTGATATTGTATCTTTTTTGTTTCTTGCGACCTAATGCGATTGACGCGGCAATTCACGATATTGCCCAAATGTTTTGTTATGCCGTAACTTTAGCCACGTTTTTTACCGTAACGTTTTTATGCCGTTATCCCATTTTCAGCGTTGAAATCGAAATTCACGCAAAAAACGGCCTTAATACAAATGAAAAAGCTCGCAAAGCATTTCATCATGACGAATACGGAAGACGACGAGGAGCCGTGGGAGGATGAATTTCGGCCGGACGGAAAATATATTCCGAGAATTATTTTCTTGGGTAAGATTTTTTACGTTATGTAAATTTGGGTTTCTGAACGTTTTTTTAATTTCATTCAAATTTCGCGCCCTTCTTGCACCTTGAAAAAAGCTGCCATGTTTACTCGACCATTCCGTACCGTATTTCAGGGTTGCCTTTATTTTGAGTTCGTCTTGAGACACCACATCATCTTACTGCACTGCCTTAACTGAATCGTCAAGGGAAATAACTAACAGGAAAACAAAAAAACATAAAAACTAACATAAAACAGGAAAATCCAAAAAAGCGGAAATTAAAAAAACCATATAAAAAGTGATTGATTTGATTCTGTCTCAGTGGTCGACCAGGATGATGTCCGTAAATTTCTCTGTGGATATAAAAACGTTCGCCAGTCAGATACCAACAATTGAAAAAACAAATTTCAGTCAAAAACAGTCAAGTCAGAACTTGTGGCAAAAAACAGTAAGACCACAGAAAAAAAATCAGAAACCCACAAAAAACCATCATTTTTTAATTCTCAGACCCGGAGGGCAACGCGATGGACATCCAGAACGAGAAGGCCGAGTACGCCGGCTACAAGTACTACTACACGAATCCGGCGCAGGTGATGCAGTCGATGCGAAAGGTGCTCGGTATCCTCGGGCATCCGGACGGCGATCCGCAGCCGAAAAAGGAGCAACAGGAACAAAAATCAGCAGAATCCACTGAAGAGAAAACGGAAACAACAACGAAAGACGATGATGAGAAAAAGGAAACCGCAAAAGATGAAAAGCCACAACCGCCGGCGGAGCCGCCAGCAAAGCCGCCGTCATCGAAACCACCGAAAGACGACCTATGAGCCGTGTTTTCGGTTGTTTCCTTCTGTTTGCCAGATGTGTATTTATGAACAACACACCGCTCAAAAACTCACTCAATTGACCCGCCGTCGGTATCATTCCTATTCCTGCAACGTTTTTTCTGTGCATTTTCTTTCGAGAAAACGATATTATCATTTTTTGTTCGTTTTTTCTTGAACGTGCCTTTTTCCGTTTCAGTGCGATTTCTTCTTTGGAGAGATTTTTTCTCTGTTGTTGTTCTCAGAAACGCTTCGTACCAAAACGCGTGTAGTGCACTCAAAACTGTTTTTTTGGTTTTCCCGTTTTTATTGGTTGTTTGATAAATGAACATTTTGACCAGACTGTGCTGGAAAATTGGAAATTTAAGAAACAATATTTGCCAAGCAAAAAAATAAAAAAAAACAATATTTTTTACTTGAAAATTTTGACGTCCACAGAACGTCTCGTTCAAGCATTATAATCTTGGTCAGGAACACAAACATCAAATCACAACCACAAAAAGTAACTGTCATGCTAATGTAAAAAAGGTAAAAAAACGGAACACTCGTAAATTTCAATATACTGCTTTCTCATGGGGCGGGCGATCAAATCAGACTCGGTAAAACGCCGTCAAAGCAAATCCTTGAGAAATAGGTTAGGGTTAAGCGAGGAAAAAAGGGTCTGGCCGACGGAATCTAGGTTTAACCTAATGCGTTTGGCTTAAGCGAGCAAAAGCGGGTCTGCATTGACCTACTGCCGTCGCACAGCGTCCTCAATCAACTGCATCGCATACAAGCACATCTCCTCGTGGTACGGCAACGCGGTGCACTGTACGCCCACGGGCAGGCCGACAATGTCCGCGTCGCAGTTGGCCGTCTTGATCAATCGATACCAACGATCGGACGATGGATACTCGTTGCGACAACGGTCCACGTCCGTCTGTGTCACGCTGCAGCACGGGACAACACCGGCCGGATAGTCGAGCACGTTCTGCAGGGCCGTGTAGCACACCGCGGAGAGCACCTGGAAACGAATGGTGCAGTTTCAAGCAGATCTTTTTAGCCACGGAGAACCTGAAGATGCTGGAAAAAAACACAACGAAACGGTTTAAGGAACGTTTTGGAATTTTGTTCATGCCATTCCCCACGGTCCTCAACTTCCCCTTTTTGCTTCCGACCAGCGCACAAACGGAAGCAGTTCTTTAGGGACTCACATCCGCTTCATTGGATAGCCATGTTTCTTATGAGATCTTTTCGCAGCGGCTGTAATCCATCACTAGCATACACTAAACCACCGGAGTTTGAGACAACGGGATCACTGAACTTCAACTTCTAGAACCGGTGGCGAAGTGGTGGGAGTGGGGAGGGGGGGGGGGTAGATATCACCCAAAACCAATCAACATGTTGACAATATTCCGGTCAAGCAAACCTGCGCCGGCACATCGTGCGGCAACGCAACGGAGACGTTCGCCGGGCTGACGAGCACGTCCAGCTTGTGTTCGTGCCACCGATCAACGAACTGTTCGCGGTATTCGTCGATCTGCGCGTTCACCGCGCGCATTTCGGCCGACGTTTGCGGCAACTTACCAAACATGTCGTACAGGCGTTTCGTCGCGTTGAAACGCCTCGCGACAACGGTGCACAAGAAGCGACGTAACTGCAAGGAACGATGATATGACGTTGTTGAGGTGGCGGTGGTCGTCAAGTGGTCCGAGGCGCTGGTTCACTAGGTGAGCGACATGGGTTTGAATCCCGGTTTTTAACGTCTTTTCGTGCAGTGATGAGCGTAATGTGGGTTCACTGTTTTTTTGCATTTGAACACAATCCCAAACACAGATGCGGAGGTTGAACCGACCCACTGCGGTACGCGAAACAACAGATACGCGACACGATGCGTCGGCTCCGGGATGTCGTTGTCGACGAGGCCGCGGATGTACGCGCCGCCGTCGACCGTGACCGCAGCCGCGAACAAACCTGCCAGTTGATCGGAAAATCAATCAAGACAACCATCAATCAGCTGACTGGCTGCGTTGAATTTGCGCTCATTGATTGGTGACTATGGCGTTACCAAACTCAACACAGCGCACTGTCTTAAAAAACCCTGCGTTTGTTCAATTTTTCCATTGCGAAAAAAATCGCAAAAAAATTCAAAGCATCCATCCAGCTGCGACCGACCTAGGGTTGGTAAAAAACCGGTTTTTTATATTGCCAGGAAAAATCGGTTTCTTTTCCGTTTTAAAACCGAAAAAAAACAAATGCTTCCCAGCTTTGAAACTTTTCAAAATTGGCACCTTGAACTCAAAATTGGAAATACATCAAAACTAGCGTTTTTGAGCAGCGTAAAACGCTGTTTTCGTGGATACAACGTTCCCCATTTGCTATTTTTGCTGCCTAATGCTGCCCATTTTTTGAAAACAACGACTGGAAGTGACCGTGTAGGTGTGGAGAGCGGGGAGACGGTTGCAAGGAGACCGGATAGCTGACCCCGATTAGGGGCAAGATTTGCAGAACTGCAAAGTGAAACCGGTAGCGGGGCGTTTGAAAAATGACATTTCATCAGTTACCGTTTCAAATCGACAACGTCGTCAGTCAGTCTGCATCATATCTGCACTTAGTTTAGCAGCCACCTTGACACAAAAGCTTCTACAAAATGATGCTTCACCAATTCAGTTCAACACAGTTCCAGTTCACTGCACCGTTTTTTCAAAAATAAGTTTTACATTTTATCAATCAAACGAAGAATTGTGATTTTTGTTCACGAAGTTTGAAAATTTTTAGGGTAAAAAACCAGTTCTTTATTTTTACAAGAAAAAAATTGGAAAAAACCGGTTTTAAAACGGAACATAAACCGGTTTTTTTCCTGTGCCAACCCCAGACCGACCCATGACATGCGCAATGTTGGGCGGTTGAAACGGTATCAGTTGGTGGCCACGCTCGCGGAGTGCCTGAACAGTCAGTTCGACCGCGCGTCGACACGCGGGCACTGGCTCAAACCAACCTGAAAATGGGGAATTTGTTGAGAATTACAAGAGGAACTGATTTTTGAGAATCACCTGATCTTGTGATGCAACAACGACGTGCTCCTGGTCCTCCTAATATTATAAATTAGCCCGGGTGACTATAAATCACGACCGGTTACGGTTCGCATCTAGCGAGTCATTTTGTTCGCTGTTAGAACTGAGCGAGAAAAAAGTCGCACAAGGCGGTCAGTCGACAGTCAACCAGCTCGCGAGTTCAACTGCAACCTCTACTCAATCAACCAACGGACCGTCATTCTCATAATATCCGACTCGCAACGGCCGTCCCTGTGGCAGCGCGTCCAGCAGCCGCCACGGCACCGGCACCATGTACGGATCGGCGAGCATGGTCGGCGACTCGACGAGCAACCGGGTGATGGTCGTCAGCGTCGCCACGTCCGTCGCCATCGGGCCGTGCGCGGCGCACACCATCGGCCGGCCGGGCACCGACGCGATGCAGCCGCGCTGGACGAACACAATGAGCGACAGTCGAACTCGCAATTATAGGGAATCGGCTGATTCGTTGGTGATTACGGTATGCAAAATTTCTGTGCAAACCAAACTCCGCCCCCCCCCAGAAATGCCTGCACAGAACGCATGCATGCCGTAATCCAAACCAATCAGCTGATTCCCTATAATTTAGAGTTCGATTGTTGGAATGTTTGTTTGCTTGTTTGTTTCAGAAATGAGTCGCCGTGTTTCGCCAAAACAGCGTGGTCGGCTGGGCACATCTGGCGCCTCATGTGTAATTGCAGGAATCGTGTCCAAATCAAAATTCTGATTGAGTTTTGCGTGATTTTGTCAGCTTTCAAAAGTCGCTGACGTTTTAATCAATATACAGGATGATTTCCATTAAAAAAACGTTTTGGGCAGGTTTGTCTCTCTGGAACACCAAGCCAGCGGGCATTGCCGTGTGCGTCTACCAAACGGAAATGGCAAACAGCGAACATTCCGTAGTCCATTTTCTATCAATATCAAACCTGACTCGCTCGTCCCTTGGTCAGTTTAATGCCAGCAACGCCGCTGAAGTGGCACGGCATGCGAATGCTGCCTCCGACGTCGCCTCCGATGCCAAATAATGCGCCTAGAAATGAATGAACACAAAGCCCTTCACTTTCTAGAGTTAGCTGTTTACATAAACAAAACAAACCTTCACCTTTTTTCAAAAAAAAGTTGTACAAAAGCAGTGTTTAAGAATCGCTCAAATCATTTTGTTGAGTTTGATTTTCTATCTGGCCTCCCTCGAAACAACAATGTCCCTCCTCGCACTGGCATTTTTGCTACATACTACTAGTTCAATCATCATCATCATAACCGCATCTCCGACTCCAAATGAAAATCGACAACAGCAAGAAACTTCGCCAGAAAACACAAGAACTCCGACGACAACGCCAACAACATCGACATCGACATCAACATCAGCATCAACATCAACATCAATATCAACATCAACATCAAGAACAACAACAACAACGACAACAACATCAACAACAACAACTTTATATTGGTGGGTTATTGGAACGGTGATCCATGTTTAATTCTGTCCCCACAACCGGACAATGTTAATAGTCGGCAGTCATCGATCATTCCGAAACAGAGTTCCAGGCCTGCTCTGCCGAACTTGCCAGCGTTTTGCCAGAATGAAGTCCAAACAAACACTTTGTTTACTAAGTTCTTTTTAGGCAAACGCGTCTAGCTTCTGCCAAAACACAATGTTGAATCAACCATCGGGAGTCGACCACCAATTCCGATCTTGAGAACAGAAATTTCTCGACTGTTTTCAGGATACCGGAGCCGGTGCCACCGACGTGGTGCTGGCCGGTGCTAGCAATCGCTGCAATTGCGATCACCTGGTCGGTACTTTTCTTGCGACTCTGGTTGAAACGACGCCGGCTAGAACGTGAACGAGACCTAACGACGACGACTACGACGACAATTACCGGTTTTGCGTTAATAATTAATTCATTCACGTGTTGTTTCGCGTGTGGCAGAAATTCAGTTTCACCCTGCATTGCGTAACGCATTTTTTAAACGTGACGTGACGTGATGTTACGTGACGTGACGTAACACATTCAACAACCGCAATCAAAGCCCGTAATTTCCGTGTTCAGACCGTTACTACTCAAATATGAGTCGGACAGAAGACATGCAAATGAGGTCGCCATCGGCACCGCCACGACGAGCGTTACCAACCAACGTCCAGCCACCGTCGATCATACGACATCACACAAACGGACTTATTGATATGGACACCTCATCGAACGGTAACGCTGCTTTCAAAGGTTTTGTAGAAAATCACCGCAAACATTCAACGTTACGTCGCATGAAAGCTTTCACCAAAGGAACGTGAGAATAATGCGTTTCGGAGTACGGAGCACACTGAGGCGGTAATGTTCACGTTTGCGCGTACTGTAGCATTTCTCTTCGGAGTGGACGAAACACATCGAGCTGACTTCAAATAAAAATGGAATGACAAAGGACAAAAACCTATTCTCATATAATAGCAACGATCGAGCTCGGACCGCTGCCATCCGAGGCAGAGCCGACACAGAAGACCGCCAACGACGAATTGTTCAAGAAGCTGCTCTACGACGACGTCGACCGATCTGAAAAGACACAGGTGCAGATGGCTGAGATTGCATTGAATTGGCAGTGAATTGGTTGATTTCGGTTCAGTGATTTTCCCCGTTTCTGTGCTACTTTCTCCGAGTTCAATGGAACACGCAGATATCGCAGACGACGTCGCGGTCGGCGCGAACAGGCAGAGCGACGACCAAAACCAAACGAAAACGACTCGGTGGCGTGTCGTCGATGCGAAAACGGGAGACCGAAACCGAAAAGTCGCCAGCGACCAGCAGAAGAGCCGACGAGCGAACGGCACCGGCGTCGCAGGCGGCCGAGTCGGCGTCGCAAGCGGAGCTGCTGAGCAGTCTGCGGCAGCCGCTGCACGACGCGTCCAACCGCAGTGCCGGCAATTCCGTCAGTCCAACGCGGTCGGACAGATCATGAGCGAACAGAAAAGAGAAACGTGATTCAATCTCTGCGGTCCAGTGATTCCTCGTTTTTTGACCGCTTCACTGACTCGTATGTATTTCGAATCTGGCCGTGTGATGAAACTGGTCGACTATTGAACGTGTCCTGTCGGACTTCGAATGAGCAGTCCGGCGCAACCGCCTGCAGTTGTGGTTTCCGATTCCGACGGAGCAACGTGCTCGCCCCCCCCCCCACTCTCTACTCCCCGAAGTGCCGCAAACATCCAGTATGATAGACAACGCGCTGCAGTACACCAGCAGCGGACGAGCGAGCCGCCGTTTTCTGAATGCGACGACGATGGCGTTCGCGCACAGCCTCGCAACGCCGCATTTCAGCAATAGCGGTAATGAACAACAACAACATCGCGAGCCGCGCAGCCTCGCTGCTGGAATAGCCGTAAGATGATACCGTAACGCGAATTCGTTCAAAAAATCGAAAAATTCTGTTCGGCATTTTCATGTCAAATCGGTTTCATTGGCTGGACTGCCGTTGAACGTGACGCACAGAGGAACAGTAATGCAAAAAACTGCTGGATTCAGTCTCACTGACTGACCACGACAAGCGAGCAGCGCCGCCTCGCCGCCGGACGATCCGCCGGCTGTTCGCGACGGCAACAGCGGATGGTTGGTGGTGCCGTAGATTGGATTCGAACACGAAAAACTCAACAGCGACTGTGGAATGTTGGTGCGAGCCTGCACAAAAAATGACGGAAAATGCGGTTGAGGGAAAAATAAAAAAGCCTTGACTAGACGAGAGTTCCGTTCTCCAAGACGGTGCACTGTTCGTCCAGCAGACGCGCGTCCCTAGTCCACTGTTGAGTCACCAAACAAACACACTGGCACGGGGAAGCACAAATATCCGCAACTGTTAGCCATAAATGGTAATATCGCATGTGTGCGTGTGCCTGTGTGCTTGCTTGTGTGTGACTATTGTGCAACATGCGATCGAGAATCCACGTGCTTGAATAAAAATGCACGGTTTTCATCAGACTCGAGACTCTCGTCACCGTTACCAATGCATTCAGCAGGCTTTGACTTCAGTGTGAATAGTGGGCTTTGCATGTGTGAAAATGTGACTGAATGCGTCAAATCAACCAAATTATAAAGAGGTTCTCTGCATTCCTGTCGGGCCAAATTCAGATGCGAAAACGTGGTCCCACAACTCAATACAACAGGGATGAGTGATGTGGTGCTCCTCTTGAGTCAAAAATCTGATCAAGTTGGAATGTGTCAAAATCGAAACCAATCTGAATCTGTCGAAAATATAATTAAGTCGAATCGAGTAATAAAAAACAGACAAACGGCACAGCGCCGAGCTCGCGTAACGCCTTTACAAAGTACGCATCCTCAGTCGCGACTTTGCCGAGAAACTGGGCGTAGCCGCGCGTGTTGTCGTAGCCTGTGCGTGTGACGCGTACACTCAAACTAGAAATTATGGGTAATCAGCTGATTGGTTGGCGATCACGTGATGCGTGCTTTCTGTGCAGGCATTGCTGCGGAGGCGGAGTCTGTCCTGCACAGAAAGCATGCATCACCAACCAATCAGCTGATTGTCTATCGATACCATTGGTTGATCTTTTTTCAACGTTGTTTTTAAATTCCTTCCACTGCATTTAGCAGGATGTTGGTTGGTATGCTGAGGTGTACGAGGTCGAAGGAAAAACTAATTTTATCCCATTTAATGGAAATATTCTGAAAAAAACGAACAAAAAACCGAACCAGCCAAATTATTCGACTCCTTCACACTGAACGGAACGCCAAACAATGGCGGCCGACTGGCAGGAGTGGTGTACTTGGCGTCCAACGACGCGGCCACGGACTCTGCGCTCTCCACAAACTCGCATAGGCAGTTCGTTTTTTCGTGTGCCTGAAAATTCCCTTTGTTATTTTTTTCATTTATTCATTTTACATTTCGCGAAAAATTGCTGGAAAGTCCGACAAAACCGTGAAATACGGAGACAATTTTCGATTGTGCAATACGATGATTGGCTGCGTTCTTGTGCAGTCCAAGTCTGAAGACACTAGATTACGTTGATAAGTTGCAAACAGTCAAAAAAGGAGACGAGCGTCATAGCAGCAGCGTGTGTGCCGGTGTGTTATAACCGAGTGCACTGTCCTCAGACTGGGAATTGAGGCGCTCTGTCTGCTGACCAATCAGCGCAACGCAGATAAGTTTGTTGATCAAAAATTGCGCTGTGTCGTCGTTCATGCCGCCGCTACGGAAAAGGCGTTGCAAAACCTTACACCAACCAAAGATGCACAGCCAGATCTCTAATAACGAGAACGGCTCACTGCGAACCGCATTCAGAGCCAACGTTTTTTATGTCCCAAACCAACCAACCTCGTAAGCTGCCTCCTGGTACGCGTGCAACACCGCAACACACGTGAACTGGCCGTCTCGCAATGCACCAACCAGCTCCGGGAACGTCAGCGCACGTATGGCGATTCGTGTTTCGGCCTGCAAAACGGCGGTGTTCATGTTTTGGGATAAGTATTTTCAGTTGCTTTTAGTTGATCGGGCCGCGAGAAACGAAAAGAACTTCCGCCAAGACTTGCTCACCACACAGAACTAATTACACATGCGGACAAGACGGCACATGACGTGACACGTCAAGAGACATATGACAGCACATGCCCAGCCATAAATAATGACACGCCAAGCGACCAGTAACCACAACGAGCTCCCGACAACCAAAACAAAACAAGAAAACGAAGAACAAACTCGCACCGGCGTCCTCTTCAGCGCGTCGAGTGTGCGCTCAACGCCATCGTCTCGTCGCTTCCGACGCGCCTGAATGGCCAACGTCAGTATTCGTCGCTGTTGCCGTCTGTTGAGGCGGCAGATCAACTGGTAGACCACGAACACAGAGAGGCCGACCGAAAAGATTTGCGGTACGTTGGCGCGCAAAAGTGCCAGCATTGCTTGAAGCATTGTCAGTATTGTCTAGAAAAGAAAAGACTCGATTCGATTCTGCAGACAACCAGAAACACTGTGCACTTTGTTTGTCGTGTTCCACCACCGAGTAACACAAACAACCAAACACACAGGCACAATGCGAACACAACGCTGTGCGTGTCAGCAGCTGCCAGTGTGTTTGGTTGGTTGCGAGTATGCAACATTGGGGTCTGAGACGCACAACTTGGAAGAAAGGGTAAAAAGGGTGAATGGTCAGAACGTAAACAGAATCAGAAACAACAGAAAATTGGAAGCCAAACAATGGAACGTTTGATTTCAACATGCCAGCATGAAAAGGAAAAAAAAGATCAAAGTACCAATTACACCGATGCGATAACGAAAACCACTGAGCAAGATGCAATCAGTAAACACACAGAAACAATGTGCTCACTCTCACCAACCGCTGATAGTGTTTCATTTTATCGAAATATTCTAATTTATTGTCAATTTTTACTTTTACCGCACAGTAATGGAATAATTCAGTGACCAATTTAAAACCAAATGAAACAAAACAACAATTGACTGTACATCTTAAAAAAATAAAAAGAATAAATTTCAATCTGATAACAAAACTTCACTGAAGTTAAAAATCAGTCCCTAGGAAAAAATGGAATCAAACACCAAAACGGTGGTAGGTTGGTCTTGGCATCAGAGCAATAAATAAATAACCACATCGAAATTGACTGCCGAAACTTTTTCGCGCCAAAATCCACAGAAAACCATTTTTAGTCCGGGTCTAAAAACCACTGCCCCTTCGTTGGTTAGTTCGTTACTGCTCACAAACACACGCACATACGATATTGCAGATGATATGTGTGTCTGTGCGTTTGTCTTACACTGTGCACACACAGTATTACACACAGTAGTGCAAGGCAAGGTCTTTAGATCTCTCCTGCTCCACTATTTTGACCGTACTTATGAAAAACAAAACCAAAAAACCACTCTGAAAGAACGTCGCCACGTGTTCAGACCGGGACTCCACAAGCCACCATCGAATCACCACAATCACAAAGTCAACAACAACAACAACAACGTCGATCAACAATCATCAATTCAAGAACTCGCACACCTCCTCCAGCTCCCTGTCCTTCGCCTGCTTGTGCGCCCAGCGCTGCTCGCGCGTCTTCTCGCTCGTCTTCCACTTTTCGTGGTAGATCACCGCCGCGCACGTCGGACACTTTTTGCCGCCCTCGAACGGCGGCGTCTTCATGTAGACGTCCAGGCAGTCGAAATGGAACACGTGACCGCAATAAACGCGCTCAATCGCGGACGCGTCGTTGATTGGCTGGTTGAGTGCGGTCAACTGTTGACGCTGCAGCTGCACGGCATTCGCCCACGTCCAGTGCGAGGGCGCGTTCGTCGGGAAGCACTGCTGTCGACAGAGGCCGCATGGCTCGGTCGGATAGCTGGACGAGAAAATCTGATGCTTTTTGTTTTGTTAAACGGATGCGTTTTTTGTTGTTTCACGGTTTTGCTTTGCGCGCTGGTGGCTGACCAGAGACCGCGCGCGGGTGCTGCACTCCCGTTTTGATTTTGTTTGTTTTTGTTGCGCATATAAGAAAAGCTTGCTGCGGTTGTTAGTGGAGGCGGGGTCCGGGATTGCACATACATCACATGGTCACCAACTAATCAGCGAATAGCATTATGATCTGGAAATTTAAGGCAGACGAGACGAGAACGTTTCCGCATCAGACACGAAACGAAAACGAACAACAACAACAACAACAACAACAACAACAACAACAACAACAACAACAACAACAACAACGACAACAACGGCCGCTCCACTTCCACGCACCGCTTGACGGCCTCGACGAGGAACTGTGCCACCGGCAAAAGCGACGCTTTCGGCGTCCACGGAGCGCTGCGATGATTCGTTGCCGTTTTCGTCTTGCCTTTCGCGTGATTTTTCATGGCCGGCGGTTCGACGCATTGACGCGCGATTTCGGCCGACTGCGCCTGGAAGTGGATGGCGAAACAGGCCGGGAAATTGCACTCGACCACTTCCAATGAGACTCGGTCCTGCGGATAGTCGTCGGGCACCGTTAATCGCACGTCCAAATAATAGTCGAACGTCGAGGCGACGCGCATGCAGAGCAGCTGTTTCGATTGTTTGATCTGCCGTGGTGGTTTTTTTGTTATCAATCACCATTTACTATTTCGATATCATATGTGCAACAGCAACTAGCTGACTGGTTGGTGATCTAGTGAGTGACGCATGCTTTCTGTGCCCGGCAGACCCCGCCTCGCTCAGCAATAATGCCTGCGCAGAAAGCATCACCGTGATCACCAAAACAATCAGCCAGTTGCTATAACAACTCAGCAAACCAGACCAGCTGCAGTGACCTTGAGCACATCGCAAGCCCGCTGCGAGCTCAACTCAGTGGCGCCGGGCGCAGCAGCAGCAATATTCAGCATCGATTTCAGTTGCCAAATCTCCTCGGCACAAACGCACAACGGGTTCGCGTCGATCGCGTCAATGACGCATCGAACGACGGCGATCACCTGCGCCGATTGGATTGTTCCTTTTTGTTTATGCATAAGTCGAATTCTCAAATTTCCCAAGCCTGCACAGAAAGCATGCGTCACGTAATCAACCAACCAATCAGATGATTACCTATAATTTAAGAGTTCGACCGCAGGCTTCTGAGAAAAAAATAGGTGATTGTACAACACCACGCGCTTGAAAACACCGCAAAGAAATGCTTTCCACCTGCCCAGTGTTGTTCGCCAAAATCGCGTCTTTCTGTTTCTCGATCTGCTGTAACGCCGAGTCGACGAATCGTTTCGGTAGCGTTTTCGTTTTCAGCTCCACCAGCGCCAACTCCGACGGAAAGTCGGGCGGAAACTGAATGCAAACGTCGACCGTTTTTGCGGGCGTCTTCGACACGTGAAAGCGAACCTGTGGTCGTGAGACAGATTTCATTTATTCAAGCGATTTTTGGTTCTGCGTAACTTCAAATGAACAATGCAATCGAACGAATAATGATTGATTGATCACTCAGTCAGTCAATCAACAAGACTGCATCAGAGACCATACAAACAAATTTGCCGAATCTTGTGCCGAAACCCGAAACAAACATGGAATCGAGATGATGGGGCAACAACAAGATGATGGAAAAATCAGACGAACAGAAACAAACAGCAGAACAAGAATACGTGCAACAAAGAGCAGGAAACAAACATGTTCTCCCACCTGAGCTGGCACGCAAGTCACGACCGTTGCATATGGTAACTTTGCGGCTTTTTGTTTCACCACATCGAGTTCTTTCGATATCGCGTTTAGTCGCTTGTTCGAATCGACATCAAATGCCATTATTGTTATTGTGGAAGATTTATAGCAGCTTTCGTGTTTATTTTGATGGATTGACCGATGAATGATTGGTTTCTGAGAATAATTGGAAAATGAAAGTTTGTGTGAACGTTCACAACACGAAACACACTGCGAATTGTAATTTGTGTCTGTCACACGAGTTCATGCTGCGCTAGAATATATAAACGCGATCCATCAATTAAAATATAACACGCACTCAAAAATAACACTCCATGTGGAAGTTGAAAAGCGATGTTCCGTTCCGTGCGCTTTTTGCTTGCTGCGTGCTCTGTTCAACATCATGTTTATGTTCAACATTATTGGTGATGTAAGGCACATAAGAAACGGCACAGACGACGACACGCACGCGAGAACGCTGGTCGACGATCGACTGTTTTTGTTGGTGACGTTTCACTGCCGCCCAGTTCCATGACCATGACGACACACCATTAACGTCAATGGAATAGTTTTGTGCATTTTCTGTCGGCACTAAGATAGGAAAGACCGAAAAGCGCAAACCCAACCGAGAGAAAAGACTGAATCGGTTCTGTTCAGCCAATGAAGTGATTTCGGTGCTCAATCAACTTGACAAATGTCCAACCAAGAGCTTGTTTCGTCTTGGCGTCAAGCGGAGATTTTGCTGGCGCACGCTCGGCCGGGCGATTTGATTGAGTGTGATCGAGGGGCGTACAAAGTTTGTTCGGTTGTTTTGAAAAGTTTTTCGACATCAGTTTGAAGCCCCTGAAGATTGGTTTGTGAACGGCTAATGGACTGAAAATGTGAGATTGCAGCATTGGGTCGTCTACATAGGCGGTGGTAACTGCGCGCATTTGGTTGATCCGTCGTTCAAGCAGCAAACGAGCGCCGCCTTTCACTCGATCAATGCTGAGGTGAGTGTGTGAAAACAAAAAACGCCCATTCAATTCATGCTGACGTGCAGCCGCAGTCGGACATGTCAAAAAAATGCACCGACGACGTTAGGTGAAATGGTTTGTGTGTGCTGGTTGTTGTTGCCGCATTTTACGTTGCTGTCATTGTCAACATCAGTTGGTCTTGGTTTTTGCATTTTTTTTCTTTCCTGTGTTAAAGAGGAAGTTCATGTATTTTTAAATATGAAGCCGTCCCGACCCAATCCAATTCCAGTCAAGACGTGGTGGAGTCGATCCAAACCGACTCGCTGCGACGACGATGCCGGAAGATCTCGACTGGCGGTGAACCAGGACATTTTGGTCAATCAAATCGATTCGTCGCCATTTTCAGGTGAACATCGATGGTTTATTGGACGTTGCGCACGGCGACCCCTGTCGCATTAACAACGCCAACGATCGTCAGTTCACGCCGTTCGATCCGGCTCGCATCGCTGAACGAGCGACGACGGCGCAAGGACCGCAGGAATATCATTTGCGAGAACTGAACTGCGAACATTTCGCCACGTGGTGTCGATATGGTCGTTTTATGAGCAGACAGGTGCAGTTCAAGATGACTAAAACACTTTCGTGAGAAGACAGCAAGATGCAGCAGTCAGCAGTCAGTCGCGGCTGGCGAGCTGCTAGGTTTTCTCTGTTTATGTTCACGTTGTGTGCTGAAAGCGAAAAAAACATTCACTCACAATCACAACAATGTGTACTTGATTCAGTTGGGTAATTTTTCCTTGTGAACAGATTTTGGTGTGTTTGGTGCAACGTTTTCTGCAGTGTTCTTGCTTAAAACGTAAACAAATATTGAGTCCGTACTTCTATCCAAATCCATTCCACAATTGGAGCGTTTTTGCAAATTGTTTCCACTAGAATATTTCTTTTTTGTTTGAAAGTAAGTACACCATCACGATGAGTGATATTAGCTGTGTCGGAACGGAAGATGATTCAATTGCAATTGAAGCAATTCCGCTGATAAAATTTAACCAAAGCAAAATCAATCAGGTTGTCTTTGTCCAGGTTGAATACTACAGCGGCGTTGGTGTGGCTGCTGGCATCGGTTTGATCGGTGGATTGGCTGCAGTCGGCGCCGTTGGGTTAATCCAACGTTTGCGACAGTCCTAAGAAAAAGACTGAAAGTTCATCCAATTTTCACATTTCCTTTTAAATCGGTCATGCTCCAAACCAATGGGTTGGCCCAAAATTTTCTCAAAAAAATCTAAGATGTTCACTGTGTCACTCCAAAGAAATTATTGGAATATTGGTCATTTTTTTGAAACCTACATTCGCAATAAACCGGTTCTAATTTTATCAACTTGATTATTGTTCAATTCTTTACCAACTGTATCTCACTTTTTGTGACATGCTTTTTGTTGCGTCATAAGTTCTGGTCATGTACATATTCTGAATTAATATTCTTTGCGCTGCACAATGAAATAAACAATCACGGCTAAAATTACCCATAAATGCGCGCACGGTGGGTGCCGCACACTGATGGCCATGGCACATTATGACCAGGAACGCACTTGCAGGAATGGAAAAAGTTTTTAAAATGACACAGCGGCTGACTCGCGCTTTAGTTCAGCACGCGCTTACAATAAACGGACCTTAAAAGCTATGCTTTTGCATTAAAGCGCGTTGGGAAACCTGAGATTTGCAAAAAGTGCTGTGTTTTCAGCCATTGCACCCTGATTTGTCAACCTCGTAGCCTGGGTGAACCACGATAGACTATTGTCTGTGCGCTCGGGGAGTTGAATGAGATGAACATGATATCTTGTTGTTTGGCGTGTGTTCTTGGTTTACAATGGAGTTGTGCGATATAACGTAAACAATTGGAGCGGAGGTGTTGGTCAATACCACAGCACACGACCGTTTTTCAGATATTATCTTTTCTTTTAGACCTGCGTCTCAATGTGGTTGTGGACGTAAAAGTAAACTAGTTTCAATCTGTATGTGGTAATTCAGAACAGCTTAAGAGACTCGGCCTTATTTAGGGGACTCGGATCCCTTTGACAATTTTGAATTCCCGCTTCGTGCCTGAGACTGCTTACACATCTATGCGCGCATTGAGAAGCGGGACCAAAATAAAAGATATTACCCGATAACTTCATGGCCACATATTAAAGCTTGCGTGCTAAGTTAAACTAACGTGTTAAACTTGCGTCTGTCAGTTGCCCGCAACGTGATCGCGAAATTTGGTACGTGGGGGGGGGGGGGTCCCGACAGTAGCGAAAGTGCGGGGGGGGTGGGGGGGGGGGCCCCCCCCCCCCCCCCTCAGCCGAAAATCCTGCCCGTGCACGGGCAGATACCCGTGTACCCCCCTCCCCCCCTTTACCTCGACACGGGTACTAGACTCCCCCCACCCCCCTCCGCGAGAAAACACGGGATCGCACCTAGGGTTAGGGGCTTTGAAAAAAAATTTTTTTTTTATTTTTTTTGTTTTTTTTAATTTGGATTTTTTTTTCAAATTTAAAAAAAAATTGAAAAATTTTTCTTCTACTTTGCTCTGAAAATTCGATTTATGGCATAATTTTTTGAAAGTTCAAACCAAATTTTCTTCCCAACTTCTTTGTGTGCTTAGGTACATGTCATTATTTGGTCATTTTGACCGACGTACTCCATGTTTTTCGATTTGGATGACTTCTAGAGTCAATTTTTAGCGTTGAAATGACTTAACTGAATTGAAATATCGTTTCAGAAATCGTTTTCTTGCAACTTAGAACATGTTTTTTCAGTCGGTAGGCCATGAGATGAACATGATATTTTGTTGATTGGCGTATGTTATAGGTCTACAATGGAGTTGTGCGATATATTGTTAAACAATTGGAGCGGAGATGTTGGTTAATACCACATCACACGACCGTTTTTCAGATACCCGATAACATGGCCACATGTTAAAACTTGCGTGCTGAGCTAAACTAACGTGTTAAACTTGCGTCTGTCAGTTGCCCGCAACGTGATCGCGAAATCATGGTACGTGTTTTCGATACGATGATTTGAAGAGTGGGCTCTCGCCATGTGGCAGATAGCATAGCTGGTTGAACCTGAAAGTAAGTGTCTTGGGGGGGGGGGCGACCGGGTCGACAGGGGTTGCCGACTTAGCTACAGCAAACAGGAATTTTTGAACACAGTCAAATTTTGGTAATTTTCTAAAGAGGAACAACTGAGAACGGTTCAATATTCAAGTACACGTCGAAAATTGTCCTGTTTTACTGTTGAAAATGCAACTTTCCCTCTATGAAATGGACATAATTTCAATAAAACACGATTTTCGCTCTTATAGTTTTCCGGATCGTTCTGAAAATAGTCTAGATGAACTCAGCTCGACGAGACGCTTCGAACAAACCTAACTTGTAAAAAAAAATTTTTAATTTTTTTTTAATTTAAAAAAAAATCCGGATTTTTTTTCCCTAACCCTAAGCGCACCCCCCCCTCACGGTGGTCAATCTCATCTCAATTCTTTCCAAAAATACCGTAATTTTTGCATTTTCTTGACGTTTGTGTCTGTCCCTGCATAGATTTTGTTGTTTCTGACCAAACAAGCAGCTTGTTTGCACAAAATATATTCTGTATTTTACAAGAATTTCTGTGTTTTTCTAAGGCAAAAATTTGGTATTACCCGTGCGATCCCGTGCACCCCCCCCCTCACGAAATTTTTCTGCCAGTGCACCCCCCCCCCTCAGGAAAATTTGCTGCCCGTGCACCCCCCCTCACCGAGAAGGCACCTGACCCCCCCCCCTCTAAAATTAGGCAAACACACACCCCCCTCACCCGAGGTCCCGCTTTCGCTACTGGGTCCCGAGTAGGGTTGTTAAACAAAAATGAAAATTTTTTTTTTAAAAAAAAGTGATTAAAAAAAAACAAAAATGCCGATTTTTTTTTTTTTAATTCGAAAAATTTTCCTCTAATATGCTCTGAAAACCTCAATTTTGGCACAATTTTTCGAAAGTTCAACAAAAATTTTCTTTGATTATACCTCGTAAAACCTTTAGCAGTCGATTTTGGGCCGTTTTACCGACTGATTTTAGGCTTCGACAACATCTGCGATGAAGTTTTTGAGCGTCCCAAAGCTTAGCCTACCATTTCCGATGCAGATAAGGTGACGATTCGCCTCGCAGAGCGTCCGATTGTGCTCGCTGCTCCGTTTGCAAGCGCTACGTTGTCTGGTTGCTGCTTCGTGTCGTGTCGTCGCGACACCATCAGAAGAATTGATCGAATTTCAAGGCGGTATGTTTGTCTTCACTTTAGCATTAGCTTAGCTGGGGACAATTAGTGACGTTTTGGAGGTCAAAACACAAGAAGAGGCATGGTGACGGTTTGGAAAAGGGGTAATTGAGGTCACCAAAACAAAATCTGCAAAGTTCCGCCATACGGGAGTCATTCGGGAGGCGCTTGCATATCATATGTGGTTCTTCGGACTCCCTGATTGATTTAGCACAACTTTGATTATTGAAATTTTTTTTAAAAAAATTTTTTTTTTTTTAAAACAAAAATG
>JASANC010004973.1:0-20224 GCA_030248135.1 Theristus sp. LFF4_11
CAATAGAACATCCGCACGCAGATAATCAGTTCCTGTTTTGAAAGTTCCAGCTGAGTTTGTTAGCGTCAGGTCAGCTGGTTTGACTGTACCCGTGCTGTCAACAATTGAAATGTTATTATTCACTGAGCAACCGTTAAATGAATCTGTACAGAGGTTATTACGAATCGTCGGTTTAAAAATACACCGCTTTCGAAAGTTCTTTGATGATGCAAAAGGCATCTAGATGATTGATTGATTGATTCCTCGAAGCACACAGCACAAAAACCAGTTGTGGTAATGAGACGAACCGTGTACAGTGTAAGATACACAGTTGATACACGGTTTGAGAAACAAATAAACATTATCATTGGCAATTGCAACTATTTGCTGTAACGCAGCTTTACATGTGATTAATTTCAAAGCAATACCAACCAGAATTCCACGTTCTGGACACGGCACACTTTCCACGCGTTGATTTCCATTCCGGCAGATGCCTGATGCGTATCATAGAGAGCGAAAACTGTTTTCGCAAATACTAAATCTGTTTCTGTTTTCAAAATTCGTCAGTTTTTACTACACAATTTCAGGCAAACAAACTTCAACTCGCTGTTATAGCAAATTAGCTTCCGCATTTTAGTCGATATATCTCATAATTTATTGGTTGGATTTACGTTGATTAGATTGAATGCAACTTAACCAAACCATCCAGTTTTTGAGTGCAGAAACAAAACGTTGAACTAATAAGCAAAAACTGATTACGAAAAACTATCGACGCTCCACTTGAAGAGCTGAACTGGGAAATCCAGTATGTTGTCAGAAACCAAAATGAGTCCGTGAGAGCACAAGCGTCTGTCAGCTCTTGTACTGTATTTGTCGGTTTCTGTTGTCATACGTTGTCCCAGCAAACGGATCACGACGCTCACTTAATTACAGCAGTAATTTCTGTCTTTTTTCACACCTTCATGCATGTTTCGCAACAGGGGGTGTTTTAAAACCACACGAGATATGGTCTGATTGTGATTACTGAAATATTGTTAGGCTGAAGTGTGGACTACAGTACTTGTAAGTAAAACATTGAATTTAAATTTGCTGCTGTTTTGGTTTAGGAGAATGGGAACGGGAATGCTGATAACGATTGAATTTTGATTTGAAAAATGAGGGAACATTTTGCTGCTGGCCCAATGGAATCATTTTGCTGCTGATCCAACGGGAATTATTTTGCTGCTTAACGAGCAAATTTTGCTGCTGGCCGAACGGGAGCATGTTGCTGCTGATTTAACGGGAACACTCTGCTAATGATATAATGGGAACATTTTTCTGCTCAACAGTGAGTGAACACGTTTGTTGCTGGACGGTGTAACATTGCTGTTCAGAAAAGTTTTGCTGCTTTGCCAATTGAACTGCTCTTGCTAACCGAAAAACGGTGACATTTTTGAAACTCTGCCAATATCCAAGGTTAACTGGCACTGCACGGTCACTCATTAGAACTGTTGTAATATGCACACAGCCAGCCAGGAGTTGGTCTGCTTTTTGAGACACCCTGTACCAGGCAAAATGTAATTCATCACACCTTATCAGACAGGCCCCGTAATTCTTGCACCATTCAAAAAAAAACAAAACAAAACCATGAAAATAATTCATTTTGGGGAATGTTTTTGGCTGGTTTTCTGGGACGGAAATAGCATTTTTTGGGATATATATGAGAAAAGCGTATTTTTTTAATCGTACCGTTGCACAAGTTACTGTGTCGTTTTCTCAATGAGCGAGGCTAAAACAAAGCTGAAATTTTTTTAAAAAAACAGCAGAAAACTGTGCCGAGCGCTTTTACTCAAAACAAACGCAGGAACTCTGATTTTAGTTGTGGAAAGAACGCTGTGAAAATGTGAAAATGTAAGTAAAAATTTTGGCCGATATAAAAGACATCGGAAATACTTTTACAGCTTGCATGTGATCACTGTAGAAAAATGAAGAAAACCAAATCATGATCATTAGTAATCCTGAAAGAAAAGTAAAATATCTTTGTCTTTGTAAGTCAACCCTTTCATAACATCAAGATATCTGACTGCAAAAAAAATTAAAAAAAATTCAGAAAACCTGAACTGACTCAGACAAAGATTTGGCATGAAATCCGAGATCTGGCTGGACAAAAAGGTCCTGGTTCACACCACTAACACAGAGCCACGGTTATTGTCACCCAAAAGCCCTTCCGAAATGCATCCGCCGCTTCGCATTGTACTAACCAATCAGCACATACCAAGTGCAGCCAATCAGCTATGTAGCACATTGTCGCGTAATTTTTTTTGCTAAAAAAACAGACACCCGAAAATACGAAAGCTTGTACCAAGCTAACGTGCAATCTGTTCGCAAAAGCATGTTATGTTCCACAAATCAATGTTCCAGTGCGGGTTTTCAGGTCGCAGTTCTATCTGAAAGTGTGCATAATTTCCATTGCATAATATTTCAACCTGCATGCACGCGTTCCATACCCGAGAAGGTGCCATGGTAACAGCAGAAAGGCCTCTTATTTTTCACATAAAGTTTAGACGCAAGCCACACAATTCCTTTGTCTGTTGTTTGTTATACGCGTTTAGCACTTGGTTTTGCAAGTTTTTTTCTGCAGTGTTTTCATCAGCGTGATTCGTTGTCTTTAAAAAAATGCGGTCTGACACGCTGATTGGTTGCTCAAATGAAACGTGTGTAGCCAATCAGCTTTCCGGTGAAATGTGAACCAATGAGCGCGTTGAACACGCTTTATATCAGTGATGGAGCCAAGGTGGTCAGCGACTGCGGTGTTGGCGCCGCAGGTTTGTGAAAACGGAAAAAAATGGTTTTTAAAAACCACGATTGTTGCCAAAAATTGGAATTTTCTTAAAGAAATCTGAAAAGACTGACAGATGACAGTTCATTAGCATTGATTTAGCCGTTTTCCATTGGCCGGTGTTTATAGCCGATCGATCAGAAAACGAAACTCCGGCTCATGAAGCAAATTAACAGCCAATTCTGTTTGTACGAAAGCGCTGATTGGACACATGCGGTGTCGTCGCAGCCGCGAAAACCAATCAACCAATCAATCAATCAATCGGCCTGTTCTATCAAACAAAGATGCTTGATCATATCAAAAAAATCCGTTTCCAGGCTCCATTCGCGAGGCGGAAGCGAATTACGACCGTTTGCTGCTGGTGGCTAGTCGGGTGCCGCACGTGGCCGCGGTCGCGCGCGCCCTCCTGCCCGTCGTCGTCATGGTTCAGTATCGCTTCGAGACCGCGACCTTCGCCAGTATACTCGGTGAGCGGTTCTGGTTTGTTTTAGGGAATGGCCGGGAGTGAACATGGCAGGTGAAAGGAGCGGGCGAAATTTGAATGAAGGTGAAACGACCCTCAGCAACCTAATTGTGCGTCAAATTCGATGTGTGTTTTTTACTAATTGGTTCTTTGTGCTGTTATTCTGTTCGTTCTGCCTCCCTTGCACACACGATTGGGAGTTATATTGGCACTCTTGAAAAGACATCTCCTAGTCTGCGACTTGAAAAAGACATCCCGCCTTTGATGGAGAATACAAAAGGTCTGCCTTATTTATTCGGCCATACTGTAGTTCAGTAGTGTTGTTCTCATATTTCAAGAACGTTTTTCAAAGTTGCAGCCAATATCATCAGCAATATGTGGAATGAAATTTCCAACAAAAAAAGACGTTTACAGAACTGGTGCAGCAAGCACTCGGCACACGCAAGGTCACCAGCATGGCGTTGATATTTGCCAGCAGCAACGGTGTCGTGAAAATCACGAACGAAGACGACTTACAGGTATATATGGTCTGTTTATACAGACGTGTCAGTGACCGAAATGATGTCATGTGCTGTAAAAAAATACGCTTGTTATTATCTTTTCTTTAAGACCTGCGACTCAATGCGGTTGTGGACGTGAAAGGAAACTAGTTTCAATCTGTATGTGGTAATTCAGAATAGCCTAAGTGACCCGGCCTTATTTAGGGGACTCGGATCCCTTTGCCAATTTTGAATTCCCGCGTCGTGCATGGGACTGCTCATCCATCTATGCGCGCATTGAGACGCGGGACCAAAATAACAGACGCACGTACGCAGAGGTAGAGGCAGAGAAACACAGAGACATACAAATTCTTGGGGGCCAGGTAAAAAGGGGAGAAGAGACGACCGAACAAATAACACACCGCACCCCGGGGGACACACGCAAGGCGGTATAAAAAAACAAGAGAGGCAGCGGGGTCGGGGGAATATAAATCTGCAATAATATGCAATCGCGTCCCAAATGCACTGCAATCGCAAAGTAGTCTGTCTCGACACGGTCCCATGCACAATGTACACAACAATTGTACAATACAGACAGATAACCCCGAACGGTTCCCAATTTTTCCAGGCGGTCCTAAATTCGGAATCAATAAAACAGGACGGTGGTCCGGTGAAAGAGTTCTTTTCCTCCCTGCTATCTCGACATCTGGTGAACAAGAAAACCAATCGAATCGATTTGCTCGCGTGTCCGTTGGCGGAAGATCACGACAGTGGAATGCGCTTTCTGCGTGATTTCAGCGAATCGTTCAATTCAAAGGTTTGGATGGGGAAATGGGAAATGTTGTGCAGGTGATCGAGAATTATGCACACATTTTCGTTTGCAAAGAGCTCATGTTACCAAAAGTTTATTGAATGGAGCTGGAATTTAATATGAAGAAGATTGGTAAATTCAAGAAGCCAATTCAGTTCCGAATAGGTACAACAAAAAAACTCAAACGCGCTGCTGTTTTGATTTAAAAAAAAGAAACCCAATAGTGAGCTGATTGAGCTTTTGTTGATCTGTTTTGTCATTTGGTCTTTTCAGCTTCTGGTGACGATGTCCACTGATCTGCTAGGTCAATACCCGCTGAATTCAAGGGCGCAATCGGCCAATATCAAATCGTGAGTTCCAGATTATTTCATCAATTCAGAACTTTGAAACACTCATATCCAATTGAATTCTACATTTAGTTAAATTCAATTGATGGATTCAAGTTCAACAACAACCACTTGCAATTGAATTTTAAAATTCAGTTCACTTCAATTCCAATCTCAAATACAGTAAATTCAATTCGATGAAGCGATTACTCACTTCGAATTCAATTGAGTTCAGTTCAGTGCAAATGATTTGATGTTTTTCAAATATGGAATCTCACAACTGAACTCAATTCAATTCAGGAGCGCCGTGTGCGCGATCTACTTTCACGTTGATTTGTTGAGTGAAGGAATTTATGGTGGTAGTAGTGCCCGATTGAACCAATCAGCTGCGGTGTACGAAAAAATACGGGTCGTCGGAAAAGGTGAGGCGTTCAAAAAAAGCTTGTTTCTTTCGAATTCTATTTTTTCATTTCTCTTTTTGAAAATCAGCTCAATGCGAAAACAAACAAATTTTTAATGGGTACAATTCTTGCAATATGCACCAACTTATTTACATGTAGGATAGTAATTCTTAATTCTCCAGGTGCCTTCGGTGCAGCGGTGCTTTATCGAAGGCGAGACGATGATTCGCTGGTGATTTTGAAGGAGATCAACATGCACGAATTGTCGGTCGGCGAACGACAGTTGGCGCTGAATGAAGTACCGTAACCTTACCGTAACCCTACCATAACCTTACCGTAACCTTACCGTAACCGGCCGTAACTGTACCGTAATTGTACCGTAACCTTACGTAACCGTATCAAAACCATACCGTAACCTTACCGTAACCGTATCGAAACCGTACCGTAACCTTACCGTAACCGTATCGAAACCGTACCGTAACCTAACCGTAACCTTACCGTCACCTTACCGTGACCTTTTCCGCAGTATCTTTGAAAACAGAACGGGAGTAACTTCGGCACACATTTCTACAGGTCGCCGTGCTGTCTCGTCTGCAGCATCCAAACATCATCGCGTACTATGACAGCTTCGAAGAAGACGGTGTGCTGATGATTGAAATGGAATACGCCGAAGGAGGGTGAGAGAAACGCGCCAGTTAGGGTCTTTTAGCCTGGAATGGGCGGAGCGCACGCGGTGTGTGGGCAATTTTTCGTCGCGAGTCACTATTACAGCGGCAGTAGTTTAGAACAAGCCTTAGTGGTTTGTCGGACCCTTCGGATGACGTGTGCCTGTGAAACAAAAATTGGGCGAAACTTTCACACTTGGGCAAAATCAATGGGGCGCGTTGAAACGGGCGCAGCTAACGGGCCAAATTCATTGATCATTGTTTCAGAAGCCTTTCGCAGTATCTATCCAAGCGCACTCGACCGATGGAAGAACGCGACATTCTGGTGATGTTCAATCAGATGGTGATGGCCGTGCACTATTTGCACGAGAACAGCGTGCTGCACAGGTGTTGCATTTTGTGTTGTGCCGTGCGATCAGTTCGATCAGCCGAATATTCACAGAAATAATTTAGCGCGTCACTGTTAATGTGATATATTACGGACGCTAACATGAAACAACACATGACATTTTATAAGCCTAACCCTACAAACTATTCTGAGCCTAAACCGTAAACGAAGTCTAAGCTTAAGCCTGAGCCTAAGCCTCAGCCTAAGCCTAAGCCGGGACCTAAGCCTAATCGCCTAAGCCAAACTTAGGGTTAAACCTGAGACTGAGCCTGAGCCCAAGACTCGGCTTCATCCGAAACTGAAGCCGAAGCCTGAGCCAAACCTAAACCCAAGCTACATTGTACATTGTAAGCCTAAGCCTACAAGATTCCGAGACTAAGATTAAGCCTAAGCTGAAAAGCCAGCATGGTATTGTGGATTTATTTAAACGTGTCCGGACTAAAATGACGTCATTTGCTTTGAAAACGCCCGTTTGTCAAAGTACAGGCACTACAATTTCAGTTTGGTGTGACTGATTCGACATTCACCATTTGTTTACGGGAAGAAATCGGCTAAACGAAAAGTCTGGTCTGCTGTGAATGGCAAGCGCATGACGTCATTTCAGTGGGACGTTTAAAAAATTAGGTCATAGAGTAATAGTTCATGTGATGTTTCACGTGACATTCAACGTCCGTCTGCTGATTGGTTGCACTTGAAATGAACGAACTGATTGGTCAGGATGCCCCAAATTTGGATAGTGTTTGTGGGAACGCTTCTATGCTGTTCTAAACTTCACAGAGACCTAAAAACGGCAAACATCTTCTTGACAAAAGACAACAACGTAAAACTTGGTGATTTCGGCATCAGCAAAGTGATGAGCACGCAGACGAAGGCGATCGGAGCGAACACAGTGCTTGGCACACCGTATTACATCAGTCCTGAGATGGTGAGCGGTGTATTTTTTTAAATTTTTTTAGTTTATTTTCACAAGGAGATTGCTGGGGATTTTTTCTGAACATTTACAAAAAATTATGTTTAAAATTGTTTTTCTAGTGCGAAGGTAAATCGTACAATGAAAAGTCGGACATTTGGGCACTCGGGTGTATTCTGTATGAAATGGCGTGCTTGCAAAAGACGTTTGAAGGCTCAAATCTGCCTGCTTTGGTGAACAAAATCATGAAGGTAAAAAAACATGTGTTTTGTTTCTAAAATAGGCCAGAACCACAAATCAGAAGGTCAATTTTTGACAGTTTTTGAATTTGTCTTAATGGTACAAAAACCCATTTCAATCAGCTAATTCACATTTTTACTGTTGATTCCGAGTCAGTGTTGGATGCAGTGCCAAGCAAATAAACATCACCAATTTAAAAAATAAACCAACCTACCCCGAAATTTAATCAGGGTCAGTACGAACAAATTCGCGGCAACTACAGCGGCGAGTTCAAGACATTGGTCAGAGACTTGTTGAATCGTGATCCAGAAAATCGATCTTCAGCAGCGGAGTTATCGCAAAGGGTCATCAGGGTAAGTTGGTTGTTGTTTCTTGGCGGCCCCGCGCGGAAAGGATGTCGCACAATAGGCATATGAGAAGTCGGAATGAAAAGATTGGTGACCTTTTCATTTTCACCAACTGCTCCTTTCCACACATACAGTCGAACTTTTATTAATAATAGCGATCACTGATTATTCGTCGGTGATTTACGGTGTGAATGTTTTCTGCGCAAGCCAAACTCCGTCCCCCGCACCCAGCAATGCCTGCACCGAAAGCATGCACACCGTAATCACCAACCAACCAATCAGCGGATTCCCTAGCGTTCGTACTGTACAGTTACTCTCGCGCTACGAGCGTCGCCACAAGATTTCAACGGGCGATTTCGCGTTCGACGACGACTCGACCGACTCCGGCGGCGGCGGCGGCGGCGTTCGCGCGAAGCTTCGCTCGATCTTGTACTCGTTGGAGCAGCAGCAGGCGCGTGGTACACCGCAGACGCACGTGCGGCATCGACTGATCGAGGGACTGCCGGCGAAAATACGCATCAAAACGGTCGGCGGCTCATTCATCGGCGAAGCTTTTTTCTGTTTATTTTTAAAAAAGCCATGGATTGGTGTTTTCGAATACTGGCTGCGGCGTACTAATCAAGATTGGAATTGGCTAATCCGTCAGACTGAAGGGAATCGGGAATTAGACTGAGTAGAACTGGGAGTCCTTCGGCTTGATCACCAGTAATACATTGTAGCATGAATTTTGATTCGATTACATCAATCGGCAGCAAAACGTTTTTGCGGAATCAAATTTACGGAGAAGGGGCAAAAGATTTTCCTTGCTGAAAGCTAAAAGCAAAAATTAGCCAAATTAAATTTGTCGCTGAACCATTTCAGAAAAAAACAAAATAATAAGCTGAAACTGCAAAAAACTTTTTTTCAACTTGTTTCATGTTTCAGCTAGCAGTCAGTAGATCTCATTGCGTTGTGCTTTCGTCCGAAAAACTGGTCTACTCGTGGGGCGACAATGAATTTGGCCAGTTGGCATTGGACGACTTTGAGCCGAGAAAATCGCCAACTTTAGTTCAGTCTCTGACGGGAAAATCAATCGCTCGAATTGCTGTTGGTATGTGCGAAATAGTGACGTGACACAGCAGGGTTGATTGAAACATATATGTAGAATACAATGTATTTAGTCAAATGTTTCGCAAATACTAACTAGAATGTTCCGTTGGTTACGCCGTCGCCAACAATGGTGCTTAGTGAGCCGTCTATCAAAAATGTGTTCTGCAACTTTTCTCTCCTGTTGTAGAAAAAAAAATGTGCGGTGATGCACCCTAATCACTAATCAGACCCAGCTAGTGGCTCTGTTTGGGGCAAACTGTAGATTAGACACAATCGGTTAAAAATTTGATCGCTTCCGTTTCATTTTTCTTAATTTTAGGTGACGCAATGAGTGTTTTCGGCTCCGACAACGGAATCGTGATGACCAGCGGACGTTGGGATCTAGTTGGCCAAGGACCTCTGGATTCAAACGTGGCGAGACCAAAATTGATCGAGTGTTTACTAAAGTAATTTACCTAAAATAAAATTGACCCAAAATTTTCAAGGAAAATCAAGAATTTGAGGCAAAATTTTTACAGCACCGACATTGTTCACATCGCGTGTGGAGCGGAGCACACGGTTGCAGTTGCCGAAGGTGGCCGAGTTTTTGCTTGGGGCACTGGCGAACACGGACGTCTGGGCACGGGACAACAACAGGACGAGTTAGTGGGTGAAATTTACCCAATTTTTGTAGTCATGGTAAAAAACATTTTTTTGATAAATTTTGTTTAAGTTTCTCTTTCAAAAACACTTGACTGTCCACAAAATTTAAAATTTGCTCAAAAATTTACCCAATTTTTTTACCCATTTTCAGGCACTACCCAACCGAGGTGCACGTTCCATCGCCGTTCAGCGTGCACTCGGTTCGATGCGGTCACAATTGTACTCTACTTTTGACGAACGCTGGCATTTTACTGGCCACTGGATCAAATCATGCCAACAAGCTAAATTTGAACCATCGACAGGGTTTCTTCGCGCATATGAATTTGGCAAAAGTGAGGAGTTTCATTTAAAAAAAAACTGATTGCAGATTCATTATTTCTTTTCTGTCGCTCAATTTCCTGCGCGCAGAAAAGAAAATTAGTTGCATGCTTGTTTCAAAATGCGATTCAAAATTTTGCTACTCGAGTCCTTTCAGCTACTATTTTGAATTGAAACGTACGCGCGCGCATTGAGTCGCAGAACATAAAAAAACTTTTTGCAAAAAAAACAACAACTTTTTTTTCAGCCGGACATCGATCGTGTGTTAGTGCCGACGGTCTGCAAGAATCTGCCCGGTCGCGTCATCGACGCCTCAATCGGCACTGACCACACGGCGGTTTTGCTTGACTCGGGACATGTTTACTCGTTCGGCGCAAATTCGCGGGGCCAATTGGCCAAGGGGCACACGCAGAACGTGCACGCGCCGATCTTAGCGAAGCCAATCGCGCATCTGCCCTGTGTGGTGAGTCGGGTATTTTTCCGACTGTTGTCGTGTACAGCATGGTACACAAGAACAAATCCGAATTTGGGAATAACTTGTCTTTGATCTTTGAAAATATTCGTATTCGCGACAACTGTAACGACTCGCTGAAATCGGAGTGCTAGAAAGAACACCGAATTTGACATTTTCGGAACTGTTACGATTTGCGGAACTGCTAGCGTGATCTGTTTTTGGTGGCCACAATGTTCCAGAAACCCTGTAAGTTGCCCGGTAAGTTTAATTGAGGTGAGCCACTAATGGGAAGCAACCTCCAAGCCACTTCAGACCTGCTCTGTCCTGTTTGTGGCATCAGTGATAGAAGCCCTCCATCTCGATTTGTTTTTTCCTGCTGGTAACCAATTGTTGTGGCTAAATAATAGAATACCCCCAAATACTAGCCATTTTCAGCAACAATTTGAATTATAAGTTTTCAAAAAAATTATAAGTTCTTCAGATGATCCGATGTGGTGACGGCTTCACGTTGGCGGTGACAACCGCGAATCATCTGTATTTCTGGGGCAGCCGCAGTGACACAGACGCCACCAGCATTGTAGCGCCGTTAACTGTGCAGGTTTTTTTTGAATCTGTCTATTGCTGATTGGCTGTTTTCAAAGCTATAGTTGATTGGTTGATCTACTTTTTGTCGTTGGAATTTTGTCGGTGGCATAACATGATTGAATATCGGGCATCTGAGAAAAAAACATGAGAAAATACCTTCTTTTTGCCAATGTTTCAAGTTTGCCGAGAAGTTCATTTCTTTAAAGTTGCAGCCAACTTTAGTCTGAATTTGAACACCGCCATGCGAGATCAAACAAAACAACATCAAAGTGAGGCATCAAAGTCTTTCATTTTCCAGCATATCGTCGTCAGTCTGCAATCTGATCAATCAGAGATCCAAAGCAATGACAAAATCTGTAACAATCTTGTTTGGCAGCATAGAGTCTCAAAGAGCAAATGTAGTTTAGCCATTTTTCAGACGACCGAACCGCCGCAAACGAGCGGCACTGACACCGCGACCACGTCGGCGACCGTGACCGTCGCTCGAGAGAAGCCGACCGCTCTGGTGCACCCGTTTGCCGCGGAACCAAACGAAACGGCCGAATCCGCAGCGGTGGTGCCGATCAACGAGGCGATCGTGTGAGTTTTCGGTTTTTTCGTCATTAAAAAATCGCGCCGCGTTTTCCAAGTCTGTAAATCACGTTTTTTTACAATTTCAAAACAAAAAGCCGCATCAACAGAAAATCAACAGAGGTCGGTTGAGCGTTTCAACACTGTTGAAGCTCGTGTTTGAATGCGGTTGAGCTGTGTGCTCGTTGCTCTCTGTTGATATTTCTGTCGACTGTTTTTGGTTGAGTGCATTATCACGTCCGCTCTCTGCTAATAAGGTCATTTTTGTTTAAGACAACTTTTGATTTTCCCCCTTTTTTGTAACCGCGATGGCACGCCGCTAAACGTCATCCTTACAGAGGCAGTGGCACACTGGCAATGTCACTGACAGCCGAATCGAGCAACCTGGACATGATGCGCCCGCAGAAATCGCCGGGCGACGGCGGTGACTTGGAGGAGTCCGTCTGCTCAAAGCCGACGAAAATCTTGCAGTTCGTTACGACGGCTTGTGATTGGCTGCTTCTGAGAATGATGCGAAGATGTTTCGCTGCAAATACATTACATTTGTTGTCCGGTAGTCTGCGACTTTTCGGGAATTTGTGTGATTCTTCGGCTACAGTACCGAATTATGTTGCAAAGCTTCAGAGAATCGGATCGGAGAATTTTAGACGGAGCATAAAGCATCATGGGAACTCTTGAGACTTGTGGTCTTTATGTACGGTATAGTTGTTGTTGTTGTTGTTGTTGGGATTTTTAGGCGATGTTTTTAGCCAGGGCTAACCCAGAGAAGCGTACAGAACGCCATTGAGTAGGGCGCCCATCGAGTTTTCTCTGTCAGTAAGTGCCTATACACCCCTCGGCAAGGCTCGATCCCCCGTGCGCACAGACTGTAGTCTAACGCACTACCACCAGGCCACGAGGGTGACAAGTCTGCGAAAAGCGCAAAATTGTTCCAAGTCTTACCCACGGTATACATCGACAATACATTACACAAAAACTTGTTTCGATTCTCAGACTGGACGCGCAGAACAACGAAATCATTCGAATCAGCTCGCTGGTTGTCAACGACAGCAAGGTGCTCATCGTGGTGGACACGACCGCGCCGTTGCCGAAGGCGATCACGGACTCGTCCGGGGCGGAGCGGTTCACGGCCAGGTAAAGTCGGTTTGTTGGAACCTCCTGGTTTGTTATTGTCTGTATTAATGCAGGATTTTCAGCTTCCTGAGAGCACAGGTTTGTATTGCTGTGTACTTCGTGCGCATTGCGCAGTTTACACCGGGTATTCGTCACACCTTTTTTGATGAATAAAACTACTGAAAAGACAGAAAAAACAGTTTGGAATCGATTCATCAAAGTGAATCGTTCGATTGGATTCAATTCGCTAGAAAATTGACAGCACACACAAATTTCTTCTTTTTAGTTTCAATTCAGTCCTTTAAACAAGATCATTCAAAGGCTTTGAAGTCTGCAGTTTCTTTCGGCTGGATTACATGGACACGCATTTTGTAAAGCGGATTAATGAATGATTGCAAATTGCAAATGAATATGATTGCAAAAACGTGATTTCGGCTAAATAAAAACTGCGAAACGTTTCAGAGCGACGAACTCAAATCTGACGACCACTTGGTTGACCAGCCAACGGCTCGGTCAATTGGCGGCTGCTGGCATGTCGCCAAGGACGCCACGCTCCAGTAGATCCGTGCTTGATCGCACTGACGTTGTCAGTTTGCTATTTTCTCTGAAAACTTGCTGATTGGATGCTTTTTAAATTTTGAGGTCGCTGATTGGTCGGTCGGTCAAGCTGTGGATAGTTGTAATTTATCTCTTCAAATAAAAAACTGATAATGCAACGGAGAATACACGGGTGTTTTTAGAATGAGCGATGATCAAAACAAAAACACTAATGCTTGTGTCAAACTGCGTTGCTTCGAGAAACGCTGCTTTTTTTTGCTTTCGAACTGTTTTTCAGCCGCCCACCTGGTTGAAGAACGAATTCGACGACGCGACAGTTCTGCCGATTGTAAGACGCAAATCAGCCGCGGGAGGGGTTCGTTTGTAAAAACTGCATTCAAAAAATCTTGTCAGCGGTTTGTTTTCAATTAGTAGTTTTTTTGACAATCAACAGCGCTGTTCTTTCACTGAGCTGAACTTATTATAACAGATTCACCACCAATAGTTGCGGTACATCGTAACCGTCCCGTTAGAACAAAAAAATCAGCTTTGACAAAAAAAAATCTGTTTTTCGCTGTTTTCAGAAACCATCGCTGAAGCCGCTGCGCAAATCGAAATCAACCGCCTCCAATCGCCAATTGTCAAGGCGACGTTCACAGTCGAAGAGCAGCAGCTCGTCTTCGGAACTGCAACAGCAACCAACTCAAAACGGTAAACCGAGGCGCAAGAAAACGACGAAGCGCAAATCAAGGTCAGTGGTTTTTTTGCTTGATTACGGTAGCTTACAGTTAGTCTTGGCAGAAAATAGTTTAGCACGTACCTTGGCTGTATGCTGTTTTATTTGTTTTTCGAGTTCAAAAAATTTTCGAACCATTCCCATTAGCAACTTTGGAAATTGCGAACTATTCAAACTAAACAAGTTCAAAACAGTAACAAAACTTGTATGACATTTGCAAGGTCCTTGTTTTTGGAACAATAGAACATGAAATTGACTGTCTACTCTTCAGTATTTAAAAAAGTAACTTTTTTTCGTTTCAGACTCGATGAAATCGAACAGCTTCGCATTGAAAAGTCGGCCATCGAAGAGCGACTGGAGTTGTTGCGGTCGAACTTTGAGCAACAACAACGCGAACACGAGGAGGCAGCGAGACGCGAGCAACAGTTGCACCAGGAGTTGCAGCTGCTAAAGCAGCAAGTGCACGCACACCGTTCCTCGATTGCATCTGGCAATGTATGGGATTCGTTTTATTTTATTTCGCAAGAATGCGTTAAGACAGCTTGAGAATGCAGTGCACTTTGGCAGAATCAATCATACAGCGTGTTCGCTTGAACCTGCGACACTATTTTCGCACAATATAGAGCTGGGAAAAGATTAGAAAACCGGGAGTGTCACAGAAAACGAACATATTTGACCAAATTTAAACCAAACCCGATACATTCGTTCTTCTCACGCATGATCTGTATTTTGCGGGACAGGTTTAAATAAACATACTGTAGTCAACATGCTGTGCTGGAGTGGGGTTGCCACGCGTGACGTGTTTCATCTCGTAGTTTTTGTGGTCGTGGCATCCGTATGAGCATCTTTTGGCAATATAAATGCTATAAATTTCAAAGTCTAAGATGAATAGTTCCAATGAACAAAGAAGGTTCATTTCAAAATTGTTCTTTGTTTCGTAAACCAGAGTGGAGCGACTAAACTTATTCCTTTTCTGCTTTTTGCAGCCAGCGACTGCAAAACCAGCATCGCCCAATCAGCCCAGTCGTTTCTGCACAATTTTGTGATATCAAAATGGGATTATTCTCAGTTTATCATCTGTGATATTTTGATTTTCTATCTTTTGTTTCTTTGTTTGTTGGCATTATTTTTTCACACCATACCACATTTTTATTATAAAGCCGTGTCATAAAGGTTTTGCGATCGACTTTGATAAATAAACTGATAAAAAAAATCGACTTTGCAACCTGACACGTTATCCACTAAACGAACGCGACTGGATCAATCGTGAAAAAATGCGCCGCAAACTTTTCGTGCCAAGACCCAATACTGCGTTTACCCTTGTCAATGTGAATCAGAATATTGTAAAGCCGACCGAAATGTCTCCGTTTCTTGACTTCTTTTTTCACTTCTTTTTTTCTCTGTTCGCTTAAGGCAAAAAACTGGTCATCATACAAACGATAATTACAAATACAAGAAATTTTTATTTTTAATCCGAACCATCATCATCATGTCCGCAATTCTAATTCTGGTCTATCTTGTTTTGGTCGGACTAATCAGTGCGCCATTATTGGCCTTTGCGCCAGCATGCGCCAAAAAGTGAGTTCAGTTTGGTGATTTGTTCACTGAGGAGTTTGAAGGTCAACAGAATGGACGTGTTGAGAAAAAAGTGTTTCAAATTTTTCCGAAAATGCGGTGTGCCCGGAAATAAGGCATTCTTTGTATTCTCCATCTAGCCGAGATTCGTCAAAAAAAAACTATGTGTTTGTCTTTTTCAAGCACACCATTATATCTCCAAATCGTGTATGCAGTGGACGAAGAACAAGCAGAATAGCACTAAAAATTAATTAACTTAGAAAACACGATTAATTTAAGACACATTTGGCTTTCTGGAAGTCTCTTTTGATTCATTCAAACTTCGCGCGCTTCTTGCACCCTGAAAAAGATGCCCTATTTGCTCGGTTATTCCATGCACAGGAAGCGGAAGCAGAATGTTCCCCTTGCCCCGCCGAAGGCAGTGGCTCGGTCGACCGATTTCACCACCAATGTCAAACCACAATTGCAATCGCTACCTCAACCAAACCGTCCCAGTATGTGGTTTACATTTACCGAATGTCAAGCATGCCTTTCCTCTCGTCACCCACCGCGATTTCGGAAACCTGAAAGTCGAAACAACAAACTCCAAAAAGGCGAACGGTGGTGAAAGGACGGTTTTTTGCTCTCCATAGTTCTAGGCGCCGTCGCCACGTGAAGGGAAAGCCGTTCCGATCCTCACTAGCAAAAGTGCTAAAAAAACAAAATGTTCGTTCTGCTTCAGCTTTGATTCCAGAAAAAAATAATCGCTGTTTTCTAAACAACCAGGTGAACCAAAAACGAGATCGAAAGCATTTGAACCGGGCAAGAAGCAAACTGTTAGCACGTGGACGAGATCAAGAAGTTCTTTGTGTAATTCAGCGCCGGTTGTGCCGGCGAAAACTCCGGATGTTACCAGGTAAAAGTTAAAGAGAATGTAAAAAATGGCCCGTTCAGCAATTCCCATGAATGTCACGTCACGTCACGTCACGTCACGTCATGTCACGTCACGTCACGTCATGTCACGTCACGTCACGTCACGTCATGTCACGTCATGTCATGCCATGTCATGTACTCATGTCACGTCACGTCTACTGTGCAACTTTTTCCAACTGAGAACTTTCGGTTTTCAAAGTGCACATTCAATGTTTGTTGGCTGTTTTCAGTACGAACATCGCACGTACCCAGCGCACCAAGACCGGCTCGATGCAAGCTGGAGAATACGATAATGTTTATGAAAGTCCGTTCGTTTTCCGTCTCCAAGTTTCTGAAATTTTTCTTAGAATTTTTTTGTCATTGTTTTTTTTTCAGATTTGTCTGACGACGAACCAGAATTTGAGCTTGTGAGCGAACAAGAGAAAGAAAACATTCGAGTAAGACCTATTTTTTTCAAACGTGTCCCACTGAAATGACGTCATGTACACGCGCTTGTCGTTCACAGCAAACCCGACTTTCCGTTTAGCTGATTTCTTTGTATAAACAAATGGTGAATGTCGAATCAGTCACACCAAACTGAAATTTTAGTGCCTGCACTTTTTTAAACGGGCGTTTTTAAAGCAAATGACGTTATTTAGTCCGGACACGTTTGAATAAATCCATAATACATAAGTTTGCAAAATACTACTTCTGTTGTTTTTTGAATATGTCATTTTACAAAGCGAATTTGATTCAGCAAAGCAGAGTCAGCAGAAGACCCAATAGAATTTATACTGACAAAATCTGTTGATGTTGTTTTTGTTTTTGGTTGGACATTAAAAAAACCAATCTCTACCAGACAATGCATGTTGTTTGTTGGCACAATAAATGGTACGCTAAAAAGTGCATAGAATGTATGATATTAGCACAATGAATAAATAGCAGTCTAATCTTTGGTGTTTTTTCATGTCCAGTCATTTTTTGGTTTACCAACCAATCCATTTCGGTGTCCCTCTTGGAGTCCAAAATGACCGTGGTATAAAAAGCAGCTACGCGGCGTACCACGCTTACCACGGATGCCTGGAGGCTTACCATGATCAGTGTGTTCACGTGTGTGCGCACCACTTTTGTTAACGCGGTCATTTTTGGCTCAAGGCACCAACAGTGATGGTATGCGTACGGTTTGGCCGAGTAAACAAGGCAGTCCTTGTATTCTCCCTCAAGGCGGGATTAGTCGCAGACTAGGAGTTGCCTTTTTTCAAGAATGCCAAGATAATTCCGCGCGCTCCTTGCACCCTGAAAAAACTGCCTTGTTTAGTCGGCCATTCCGTACATCACAAGGACCACCAAAAGGGACACCTTTTTAGCATGAGTGCATCACATTGTGTTGTTCATTAATTTCATCCAGCTCGATACAATGAAAAAGCAACAAGATGACGCGGACAGACAAAAACACGAGCAACTGAAACAATCACGAGGTTCAATTGATCGACCGATGACGACGCCAAAATGGAAGCCGAAATATAGTGGAGACGTTTACAAAGTGGATAAGGAGAAAGTTGGCAAACGGGCCACCGCAGTTCACAAAACGAAACCGACAAAACCGATTGGATATTTCAAAAGAATGGTTGGAATTCATCAAATCAAGTTTCCCGCGCTAAAAAAAGTCCCCGAAACGCAAGCTGAAACACGTGCCAGTTCCTGGCCGTTTTCGTGCTGAATGCACACGCAGCACTGCTGCATTTTAGACTGTATCTGATAATGGTCACCAAGGCACAAATCATGGCATGAAAATGGGCATCATGGCATGAACATTGGCACGCGCGTTGTCACGCGTTTTGGCACAAGCTTCAGAACGTTCGTAAGCGTGAAGGAAAACAGCAGTGGTAGATGACGGTGCGCAAAATGGTGTGATCTTGCAACAGGGTGGAGAGAGGGAGCAAGTGTCGTTTGGTCCAAAGCATGTGTAGCGAGTGGTTCCACTTTATTCAACTGATCTCCAAAAATAGTGAGAAGAAGCAAAATCAACAAAAAAGTGGGCGGGGCGCGCGCGTGGCGCCTCCAACGACAACAGTTACAAACGTGTATGACCTATTTTTTAAACGTGTCCCACTGAAATGACGTCATGTGCCGCAAAACATAGGCTGTCGTTCACAGCAAACCAGACTTTCTGTTTAGCCGATGTCCTCCCGTAAACAAATGGTGAATGTCGAACCAGTCACACCAAACTGACGCGTTAGTGCCTGTACTTTGACAAACGAAAGCAAATGACGTCATATTTTAGTCCGGACACGTTTGACTAAATCCAAAATCGTTACATTTTGTTTTCTTGCAGCAGCCCGTCATGAAACGAGTACCGTCGAAAGAGAAAGCGGACTTAAAGAAGGGCAAAACAAAGTCGCACGAGAAACGATCGAACGGCAAAGCGTCGCGCGACCGACGCTCAACAGCGCGCTCCTCGCACACGGACGAGTCGGGCGGTTTGATCAGCGACACGACGCGTAGTCCGACATCGCTGCTGTTCGACGTCGTCCTGCACGATGTCGCACCGCCGAAACAGGCAAGCGCGCGAGAAAAAAATGCCAGAATTCTTGCCAAAAAAAGTCATTACCGGGAAACCAGAAAAATTCAAAATTTTGACTTGGTCGAAATCCCATTCCGTTTATGAGGCCCGGACTGCCTAACCTTCGCTTTATAAGACCTCCTCCCACCTTATAAGGTTCTCACACGAAATTCCACTTTTTTCAGAAATTTTTGATTTTCAAACTTATGTAAGGAGACCTTCTGTGCAAGACTTTACGGTATTCTAAAATGTATTTTCGTGCACGAAAAGTGAAAACGGAACGTTTTTGGCGTGCGCTCCATCACGTTGTGCCGGCTCTTCTGCATACCAAAGTTGTTCTGCTTGCCAGCCTACGATTGAGAAAATGCTCAACATGCTCATTTCACCAAGTTTGCTGTTTTTTTGGTTTTTCAGGAGCAACCATTTCGAACCGATCCAATGATGAGAGAACGGGCCCCAGATAAGCCACTGGTCGCGGCCAACCTTGGAAGAACGCGGCGCTTAGAACTTTTGTGATGAAAACAAAAAAAAACTCTTCAGATTGTATTCCGTTAATTTTCTACTCACCGTGGAAAGAGACGACCATTTTCGAACTCAAGTGGAGCATAAAACCTGGCGTTTTAATTCTCGGTAATACAACACACACACGTTTCAGGGATCATAAATAAAACATACTACTTGTTGTTGATGGTGTGTCGAGTTATGGGGCAGTCATGAATGTCAGCGCAGCAAATCGTATGGCTAGCACTGCAGCAGTGTTTTCATGAATACAAAAACCTGCACTATGTGCGCGGTGCATGGCGGCTGGCGCTGTATGCGTCACTTTTATAGTGCTCCAAATATGTTTTTCATGAACGCATTCTTCAAGTGTTTACAAAAGACATGTACGTTTGCAACATTTGAGAATTTCATGAATGCACATGTATGTACCTTTACAGTACTTATCAAATGCTACACATCCAATCCTGCACAAACTGCACATGGAAAGTCTGCGTTTTCGGTGTGTTTCCAGTTGGACGCACATCGCGTCGTCGCCTTTTGGCTCGTCACAGTGCGACGGAACCCCGGACGACAGACCCTCGCTCGCAAAGCGTTTTACCTTCAAACAAATCTTATAGATTTCAACGATCCCGGGCAATGAAACAACAAGAGACCGGAGGTTTTACCACCGCGTGCTCAATACAATGCATATGAAATGCTTGCGGCTTTGCAATGCCAAATAACTGTGTATAAATTGGAGCGGTCTTTCGTTCTTTTGCAAACCACCTTTTTCATATCCGACTGTGTTCAATTTCCCTCGAAAAAAAACACTAATTCCGGCCTC
>JASANC010004974.1:0-47819 GCA_030248135.1 Theristus sp. LFF4_11
CCCCCTAATCGGGATCAGCTATACGTTCTCCTTGCAACCGTCCCTCCCCGCTCCCCACACCTACATGGTCACTGCCCAGTCTTTGTTTTCAATTTATTGAACGTGCTGGAAACCAATAAAAGCGAAATTGATTTGATTTGAAACAAAAAATTGGGTAGCATTGGGCGGCAAAAATAGCAAATTGGGTCGGTGGTTGTATGCCCGAAAATAGCAAAAAACGCTGCTCAAAATCACTAATTTTGATGTATTTCCAATTTTGAGTTCAAGATTTCAAGTTCTGGAAAGTTTAGGAGCTGTTGAAGCATTCGGTTTTTTATGGTTTTAAAACGGTTTTAAAACGGAAAAGAAACCGTTTTTTTTCTTGGCAATATAAAAAACCGGTTTTTTACCAACCCTAGGTATGACTTGGTTTTTGCACTTGACCCCCCCCCCTCCTAAGAAGTACCGTGATCTACAAGACTTGGAACACTGATCTAACCTGGCTAAGTTCCAGTGGAGATCTATATTCACTCAGAAAATTACTGCAAATCATTCAAAACGCAATGCAAATAGTTTTAGTTTTTTACTTAAGGTGCGTTTATCAATTAGTTTTTCGTGCGTACGCACGGAGACAGAACTTAAAAAATGGCTACGCGAATTAGAATTTCGTGCGCACGACTGTCGTTCGCACGTAACGACTGTTTTGCGCGCAGCATTTAGTCCGCTGTCCGTGCGCACGCACGAAAACTTGTGCCCACACGAATTAGAATTTCGTGCGTACGACTTACGTCTGTCCGACACGACTGTTTTGCGCACGGGATTTAGAACGACTGTCTGTCCGTACGCAAAAAAGACATGCGCACGCGAATTAGAATTTCGTGCGCACGACTGTCGGACGACTTTTTGCTGCCAGTCGTGCGCACGAAATTCTAATTCGCGTGCGCAAGCTTGTCCGTCCGCACGTTCGGACATCCCACACGACTTTTTGGCCAGTTAGTTCTCCGTATGTACGCACGACACGTCAGTCGTTCTAAATGCGGTGCGCGGTTTTAACACCGGTTGCACCTAAGAGTGGGGGGGGCCTAGTACTGAAGTGCTGCTGCACGGGGTCAAAATCAAACTAAGGGCGCAGCGTTATTCTACTCAACAAGGAGCTTCAGTTGCACCCATAAACCATGCTTTGAAACTCCCTATAGCGGCCGCTATAGCGCGCGAAATTAAAAAAAAACTTGATTTTTTGCCGTTTTTTGCAAAGTGTACCATGTTGCAACGCATTTTTCTACCCAAGCGGATGTTTTTCAAGACCTGAAATAGTGTGCGTTTTGAAGATCTTGCGGAGCTCTACCAAGATATCAGCTCCGTCAAATCGGATCGTGTCTCTATTTTTTACTATGAGCTACGCAAAATTACTTTTTTTGCATTTTTCACACTTTTTTCCTATCTTTTATTTTATGCAATGACAAAACAATTTCTGGCCCTGATTTTTGTGTTAAACAAAGTAGCGAGAGAGTGGCGATTTACTGGACTGGAGAACAACAGACATTACAGGGAAAAATATCACAATATATAGGATATCACGCACAATTATACATAATTACAGCCAGACAATTACAATAATCGCCCATCATTAACTTCTCCCCCATCAACGAAAAGAGAGGGAGAAGCCAAATCACAAATTCTCCCTACTTTTAATCACAAATCATTAGCCGTCTTTCTTATCTCATACGGCTTTTTTAAACGGCATCACGGCCAATCACATCACGGCTCCTCATCCTCGGCACACACTCGGCCGGAAACACTCCTGACCCATTCATCGGCGCTGCGGCCTATCCCATCACGGCTCAATGCTCGGCGCTCGTTCGGCAGCCAGAAGCACGTGAAACTCGGCACCTTGGCCTCGTCGCAGTCCTCGCGACGCGTCATCGCCCATTGGCTGACGACATTCATCTCTCGGCACATCCTCGGCCGGATATTTGACTGCTGGTCGCTGCGCTGATAATACGCCAAACTCCGCTGCGTGAACGGTTGTCTCCTTCTCGTCCATCGAACGTCCCAAGTGCTGCGAGCCATTTCCTCCGCGGTTGCTCGTCTTACCACACGCGCTGCCATCTCGCGGGTCAGCGACAAAACCATAACAGGCGATACGGGACAAGTCGCGCCTTCCACGGCATAAAGCGACAAAACAAGTCGTGCCCAAACAGGGTAAACACGACAACAAATAGCAGCAGACGACCACAGAAGGCCGGTCATGATGACCGCCTACGTGCCACGCTCAACGGCGGGCTCACCACTTCAAGTAGCGAGGGAGTGGCGATTTACTGGACTGGAGAACAACAGACATTACAGGGAAAAATATCACAATATATAGGATATCACGCACAATTATACATAATTACAGCCAGACAATTACAATAATCGCCCATCATTAACTTTAAACAGGGGTTTTCGAGGTCGCTGAATTCGAATCTGACTTTAAATCTTTGCCCCGGGCATTCTTTTGCCCAAAAATTAGGCAAAAAACACATTTTTTTGCGTTTTTCAGTGTTTTTTGTTTTAATTTTTTAATTTTATGCGTGGATTTTATTTAAAAAACTATTTCTGATAGCTTTACAATCGTTGTACTTAAATCAGTTTTTATATTTTGCAACTGACCGCTTGCTAACCCAAAAAAATGGGTAAAATGTTGATTTTTTGCTTTTTTCATGTTTTCGTTTCACAGTAAAAAAATCAGTTCAGAAATAACTTTTAATTTTAATTTTTAATTCTCCAGGAGGTTTTCAAGATCGCTCAATTCGAATCTGATTTTAGATTTTTGCCCGGGCAACTTTTTCTGCGTTTTCCAGTGGTTTTTTGTTTTAATTTCTAATTCCAAGTGTGGATTTTTATTTAAAAGACTGTTTTCTAATAGCTTTACAACTTCTGTACTTGAATACGTTATTATATTTTGTAACGGACCACTTTCTCACCCAAAAATGGGTAAAACATGGATTTTTTGCAGTTTTCAGACGTTTTGGTTTCATAGTAAAAAATAAGTTTGAAAACAGTTTTTAAACCACCTTCCTAGGAGTTCCCAAATGCGCCGAATCCATATACCGTATTACCCCCAATAAACCCCCATGGGGGATTAATACTTCAGCGACTTTAGGGGTAGGGGTTTATTGGGGGGGTTTATTTACAAAAAATTCTAGGGATGGGGGTTTGTTGAAAAATGGCAAAAATACCTTGCATGGCAGGCATAAAAGTCGCAGAAACTTCTACTTTTCACAGAGATTTCCTTTTGTAACAGCCTTTTGTAATGAAATTACCATTAACTCATCCCTTTGGGGCCTTTGGTAGCACAATTTCACCAATGTCACTGCATTCAGCCACTGAATTCGCTGGGTATGTGTTTCGAACAGGTTTCCAATTAACCCCCATGGGGGATTATTTGTGGGGGGGGGGGATTATTCGGAAACTGGTCGGGGGGGTGGGGGTTTATTGGTGGGGAATTAATGGGGGTAATACGGTATGTAGGCAAATTTTACAACTGACCCATTATTAACCCTTATAAATGGGTAAAAATCTACACTAGTCTTTCTGTAGACGTTTTTCTTTTTTGTGTTTGAACCAGACTTGTAAATTGATGTTAATTTGTCCTCGAGAATTTTTTACGCCGCTGAAGTTGAATTTGTTTTTGGTTTTTTAAAACTGGTGTTTTTTTACCTCAATTTTACCCAATTGGGTAGAAACTGTCACTTTCAGCTTTTTGTTTGAAACTTACATTATGAATGGCTTTGCGTTTCCTTGATGCTTGAGATTGATGAATTCAAGTCTGCTGTCATGCACCGAGACTAGTGTTTTAACCCAAAAGGGTAAAAAGTGGGGCAACACATAAGGGTAAATGTATATTCGGTATGGGTACATGTCAGTCTTGAGAAAAAACTTGAGAGCTTTAGAAAATAAAAGACTAATGAAAATTAAATACACTAACTAACTAGAATACAAAACCTTTTAACCTTTACAAGCTTGTTTCTCACAAAAGGCAAAAAGACCTGAAATAAGGCAAGTGCATAAGTATTTACCCTTTTGGGTTAAAACACTAATCTCGGTGCATGGCAGCAGACTTTAATTCATCAATCTCAAGCATAAAAGAAACGCAAAACCATTCATAATGTACGTTTCAAACAAAAAGCTGAAAGTGACAGTTTTTGCCCAATTGGGTAAAATTGGGGTAAAAATGCACCAGTTTTAAAAAACCAAAAACAAATTCAACTTCAGCGGCGTAAAAAATTCTCGAAGACAAATTAAGATAACATCAATTTACAAGTCTGGTTCAAACACAAAAAAGAAAAACGTCTGCAGAAAGACTACAGTGTAGGTTTTTTACCCATTTGTAAGGGTTAATAATGGGTCAGTTGTAAAATTTGCCTACATATATGGATTCGGCGCATTTGGGAACTCCTAGGAAGGGGTTTTAAAAACTGTTTTCAAACTTATTTATCACTATGAAACGAAAACATCTGAACTGCAAAAAAATCCATTTTTACCCATTTTTGGGTGAGAAAGTGGTCCGTTGCAAAATATAATAACGTATTCAAGTACAGAAGTTGTAAAGCTATTAGAAAACAGTTTTTTAAATAAAAATCCACACTTAGAATTAGAAATTTTAAAACAAAAAAACACTGGAAAACGCAAAAAAAGTTTTTTGCCCAATTTTTAGACAAAAAAATGCCCGGAGCAAAAATCTAAAATCAGATTCAAATTGAGCGATCTTGAAAACCTCCTGGAGAATTAAAAATTAAAATTAAAAGTTATTTCTGAACTGATTTTTTTACTGTGAAACGAAAACATATGAAAAAAGCAAAAAAATCAACATTTTACCCATTTTTTTGGGTGAGCAAGCGGTCAGTTGCAAAATATAAAAAGTGATTTAAATACAACGGTTGTAAAGTCATCAGAAATAGTTTTTTTAAATAAAATCCACGCATAAAATTAAAACATTAAAACAAAAAACACTGCAAAACGCAAAAAATGTGTTTTTTGCCTAATTTTTGGGCAAAAACATGCCCGGGGCTAAGATTTAAGGTCAGATTCGAATTCAGCGACCTCGAAAACCCCTGTTTGACACAAAAATCAGGGTCAGAAATTGTTTTGTCATTGCATAAAATGAAAGTTTGGAAAAAAGTGAAAAATGCAAAAAAAGTAATTTTGCGTAGCTCATAGTAAAAAATAGGGACACGATCCGATTTGACGAAGCTAATATCTTGGTAGAGCTCCGCAATATCTTCAAAACGCACACTATTTCAGGTCCTGAAAATCATTCGCTTGGGTAGAAAATTGCGTTGCAACATGGTACACTTTGCAAAAAACGGCAAAAATCGAGGTTTTTTTAATTTCGCGCCCTATAGCGGCCGCTATAGGGAGTTTCAAGGCATGGTTTATGGGTGAAACTGAAGCTCCTTGTTGAGTAGAATAACGCTGCACCATTAGTTTGATTCCGACCCCATGTAGCACTAGTCCCCCCCCCACCCTTAGGTGCAACCGGTGTTAGGTTTTGTCGTGTGGCGTAAGCGGAACGACTGTTTTGCGCCCCGCATTTAGAACGACCTGCGTTCCGTGCGCACGTTAAAAAACTAATTGCTAAACGCGCCTTTAATTTTAGCGTATTTTGCGCATTATTTAGCTGTTTTTATCGTTTTCAGCGTTTTAGCTATCTAAATTTTGATCGCCCCCGCCCCGCACCCCCCGCGTTCCCCCTAAGTTTTGCAGCTATCACTCCACATGGTATATTTGCTCCAGCTATCTATATCGCCCCCCACAGCTATGGAACAACTATGACCTTGCATGCTGCTGGACATAGTTGTTCTAGGGGGGGGGCCGGCCCCCCCCAAAAAATTTTCGAATCTATCTCTATCAGAGAAGTTTTTTCGGCTCAGCTATTATCTATCTAAAAAATTTTCTCAGCCAGCTATCTATCTAAAAATTTTTGTCTTCGAAGATATAAAATGAGTCAATTTTTGACCAAAATTGACCGTTTTTGCTCGAAATTCGTTAAAATTTTGCTAATTTTAAGCAAAATACACGTTTATACTTGATTTTTAGCATATGTTAAGCATTATTTTGCTGTTTTTGTAGTTTTTTAGCGTTTTAGCTATCTATCTATCTCATTTCAAAATTTTGACCGGCCCCCCCCCAAAGTCACATGGCCCCCCCCGCGGCCCCCCCCAAAATTTTCCAGCTATCTATCTATCTAAAAAATTTGCTCCTATTCGAATCTATCTCTATCAAACAGGTTTTTTCGGCTCAGCTATTATCTATCTAAAAAAAATTCTCAGCCAGCTATCTATCTGAAAATTTTTGTCTTCGAAGACATAAAATGAGTCAATTTTTGACCAAAATTGACCATTTTTGCTCGTAATTCTTGAAAATTTTGCTAATTTTAGGTAAAATACGCGTTTATACTTGATTTTTAGTGTATTTTTAGCATTATTTTGCTGTTTTTTGTAGCTTTTTAGCGTTTTAGCTATCTATCTATCAAATTTCAAAATTTTGACCGGCCCCCCCCAAAGTCACATGGCCCCCCCCGCGGCCCCCCCCAAAATTTTCCAGCTATCTATCTATCTAAAAAATTTGCTCCAGCTTAGGGTTGTTAAAAAAAACAAAAATCGTCATTTTTGTTTTTTTTTTAAATTTTTTTTTTTTTAATTTCAAAAATCAAAGTTGTGCTGAATCAATCAGGGAGTCCGAAGAACCACATATGATATGCAAGCGCCTCCCGAATGACACCCGTATGGCGGAACTTTGCAGATTTTGTTTTGGTGACCTCAATTACCCCTTTTCCAAACCGTCACCATGCCTCTTCTTGTGTTTTGACCTCCAAAACGTCACTAATTGTCCCCAGCTAAGCTAATGCTGAAGTGAAGACAAACATACCGCCTTGAAATTCGATCAATTCTTCTGATGGTGTCGCGACGACACGACACGAAGCAGCAACCAGACAACGTAGCGCTTGCAAACGGTGCAGCGAGCACAATCGGACGCTCTGCGAGGCTAATCGTCACCTTATCTGCATCGGAAATGGTAAGCTAAGCTTTGGGACGCTCAAAAACTTCATCGCAGATGTTGTCGAAGCCTAAAATCAGTCGGTAAAACGGCCCAAAATCGACTGCTAAAGGTTTTACGAGGTATAATCAAAGAAAATTTTTGTTGAACTTTCGAAAAATTGTGCCAAAATTGAGGTTTTCAGAGCATATTAGAGGAAAATTTTTCGAATTTTTTTTTTTTTTTAAATCGGCATTTTTGTTTTTTTTATCACTTTTTTTTTTAAAATTTTCATTTTTGTTTAACAACCCTACTCCAGCTATCTATATCGGCCCCCCCAACCCCTCGGCTCTGGAACAACTATGCTGCTGGACACTATTTTTTGCGGTTTCGCACTTTGAGCTAAAACCGCGGTCCGAACCTAAAAATCTGATGATACCAAAAGGCTGTCCAGCAGTGCAAAGGTGTCGGTCCGAAGCAGGTAATATGCGCAAAGCACGAAGGCTTCACGATGTGAGTGCCAGTGTGTGACTGACTTCAGCGCAAACTGCACATTGCCGACCGTCACTACTGGCGTGCGTGCGCCGTGTGCCCCAGCGACGGCCACGCGTTCAATCAGCTCGCCATCAACGCGCACTCCACGTTCGTCCGTTGCTTTTGTCTCGCAACAGCCAACAAATCAAAGATCACGGTTGATTCGTGACTTGTTGTTTTCAGAGCAGACCAGCTGTTTTGCACGTATCTGTACGTGCGCGCGCTGCATGCGACCGCTGACCCGTTCGCACCAGCTGCTGCCAACATCGAACGCTTCTATACGCAGCTGCTAGAGCAGCCCTTTGGTCGGGGTCCCTTGTGGCACTTGTTTCAATCGGGCGTGTTTGCGCTTGAAAACGGAATAATTCAAACTTTCCAGTAGCTCCATCGGTCAGTGGAGGTGAAATCACAGAGCTGACACATGGCGTGCTGAAACTGAATGCGCATGTGCACTTTGAGTGTGCTCTGAACGCTGAGTTTGCACAAGCGGTCGTCGCAGTGGACGGATTGCTGGAGCGGTGCACGCTGCATGCACAACTCGCACTGGCTTTGTTTGGCCCGCCCTCACGAAACAGGTGTGCGCTTTCTCTGGTGCATTCAAAGAAGTCGTGCATTCTGTTTCTCCGTTGGTTGCTGTGTTTTTGGGCACATTCTGAGCAGATGGTTTGGTTTCGATGCAGGGAGCATTTGTGTCGATGGCTGCAGTTGTTTGTGGTGACCATCGTCTCGTACGAGCGTATATTTGGCGGTGCCTTGGACTGTTCGCGTGATTACGATGGCATACTTCGTCAATCGACCGTGAAGGAGTGTCTTGCCCACAGTGTCACTGTGCGATTGCTGCGAGCCATGTTGCATGCGATACTCACACACTTTATGCAGGTGCACTCGTTTTCAAAAGGCTCTTTTTTGCATATTCACATCTTTTCGCTGCGGATGACGTCAGTTTTCATTGTATTTGACAGAAAACTCGATAGGCGCCCGCGCCCGCGCCCTACTCAATGGCGTTCTGTACGCTTCTCTGGGTTAGCCCTGGCTAAAAACATTGCCTAACATCCCAACAACAACAGCCGTTTACCACTACGGTTGATTCGTGAAAAGGCCAAACGCTTTTCATGCAGTTTGATTGCTTTTGTCTGCAGCAAACAGAGCCGAGTGAAACGGCGGATGTGCCGGAAGGATGCCAACTGAGTGAGACAGTTCAGTGCATTTACGTTGCCTATTTGTGGCTGTCCACGCAGTCGGCCGTTTGCATCAAACACTCGTTCATGGTCAACGAGAGTGAACGCACAATGCTGACAGCACTCGTCCAATCGAATGCACTGCACAATCGTATTCAGGGGGTACGTTTGTGTTTGTGTCTGATCGCTCCAACCAACCAGCTCCAATCAGCATGCCAGTTTGAGCAGCTTAAAAAGCAAATTCACTTTGGAGTGCATCCATTGCTACTAGGCACGAACGATTTTTGCAGGATTTGCAAGCGAACGCACACCGGTGCTTCCACGGATTCCAGCCGATGTGCAAGGCCCTCAGCGAGGCACACCAGGCCAAGATCGTGAACACCGCTGTCAATGGTGACACGAACGCACGAAACTGCACGGCAGAACTGCAACTCAAACGTTTGGTTCAGTTCATCCTCGACAAAACGGCTACCGTTGGTGGCGCTGATCAGACCGGCTCTGTAAAAGGTTGCAAAACGCAACAAAGCTGGTCTTTTTAAGGATTCCAAAAAATATTTTTCAATCAAAAAGACTGACTCGATTTTCATGTAATTTTCATTCATGGGGGTATCGGATTCAGTGATGTCACTGTCACTCGTCACGTTGACATTGATTGATACATTCCGTTTGCACTGCGTGTTCTTTGCAGCAGCTGCGCGTTGCATCAGCCCAAAAGAGCTGCTGCTTGCAGCAGTCAACCGCAACAACAACAACAACAACAACAACAATGCGGCATCGTCCAGCAACAACATGGCGCAAGCTGCGTGCACCTTTGCATTCAGTCGTGCATTCAATGCGAATGAGCACAACACACGCAGCACCACGTCCACGCCTTCCCCTTCCCCGTCGCGCTCAACCGTGCGCAAAAGCAGGGTACTGTGTTCCGTCACTTGCGGCATGTGTGATGTGTCTATTTTGTCACTGTGCTCGTGGGTCTGTCTCTGAAGAATCAAGAATGGTCTTAACAATCTCTTTCTATTTTGAGGATGGTCACCAAACGGCAAAAAGTGCGATAAAAGTTGCAAAACTGTTTTTTTCCTCAACCAGCACATTCAAATGCATGTTCAGTTGCATGCAGCATTGTTAAACAAGAAAAAAGTTGGAGTTGAACATGAAAAAAAAACATTGTTGAAGTGGAGCTTGAACAGCTGGAGGGAGAATGCGTTGTTTTTGTCAGGTAGTGCCTCTGCTGAAGTATCTCGAGCAACAGCAACACCACAGCAGCGTTGGCGAGTCGCCGGTTGTGTTGTCGCCCACGTCTCCATTGCGCTTCGCCTACCCGGACGTTCTGCCCCGACCAGCCTCAAGCAGTGTCACTGAACGTTCGGTGCTGCCGTCAGATCAGAAAGCGCCAGCGTCAGTGGTGAGTAGTTCGGAAGCTTGCATCGGCTGACTAAAGACGTAGAACGTGGCCACTTCTGCAGAATATGGTGACAGCAGAATGTGCCATTTTTCATTTGTGTTTTTGATGCAGAAGTAGTTTTATTGTTAGTCATATTTTCACAAGCTACTTGTGCATGGATTCCAGTTGCGTTGCAGGCAGCAGCAGCACACGCGATGACGCCCGTGTTGCCTGTGTCGGTTACGGAAACCGCTGGTGCCGTGCGCATGCCTGCTGCCACACCTCTCACGTCAAGTTCAACATTTGACGTACCGCCTTCAGTTCCGTTCCAGGCAAGATCTGCTTGTGCATCTTTGTAAAGTTTTAGTATGACCTATTTTTTTAAACGTGTCCCACTGAAATGACGTCATGTGCCGCCAAACATCTGCTTGCCGTTCACTGCAAACCAGACTCCGTTTAGCCGATTTCTTCCCGTAAACAAATGGTGACTGTCGAATCAGTCACAACAAACTGACATTTTAGTGCCTGTACTTTGACAAACGAGCATTTTTAAAGCAAATGACGTCATTTTAGTCCGGACACGTTTGAATAAATCCACAATACATACATATCTGTTGAGTCATCGATTTTTTACTTTTCTAATGATTTCAGGCGGCGCGTTTGCGGGCAGCGGTTGGCCGCGGCAGTGGCATCGTGAGCAGCGTGCAACGCACCGCCAGGCAGCCGTCACGGCCGTGCAGTTCGCTGATTGGTTGGTGCTGGTTTGCTCGTTTGTGTGCTTCTGTTGGTGCCCTTGGAATGGCTGCTTTCGTTGCAGGTGACGTGCACGTGTCGTCAGCAGCCATCGATCTCCATTCGCAGATTCTCGCGAAGCCAATGGGCATCAGCTCGTTCGGCACTGACAGCAGCGGCAACGCGTCGCTGGCTCGCAGCACTGCCGTGGATGCGCGTGTTGCCGTGTGGCCAGCAGAGGCGGCGCAGCATTCATCCAGCGGCCTGCTTGCACGATTTGCAGTGCACTCTGCGTCGCATGTCCGTCTCGTGCATTGTGCTCACTGTTGCGTTGCATCATTCCCATGCAATTTCTCGATGTTTTCAGGCTGTGACGCCCCCACCGCCCGGTTTCGACGCACTGAACGATGCAGACGCAGCAGCGAGTGTGTTTGCGCATGAGCACACACGAAGCTCGCTTGTGTTCGACGACCACAGCACACAAGTGAACATGCCATCACTGCCGGCCACGGCAACGTGCGCCGCAATACAGCACCCGATCAGCACAGCACATTTAGCGCAACAACAAACACACTGGCAAACAACGCAGGCTGATGTGCACTCCAACAACGATGCTGTGGTCGCCTCAACTGCCAACGAATTGCACATGCCGGTCAATGTCCCGACATCGGCCGCTTTTCACCAGGTGACTTCACTGATCACATTGCTGTTCGCTCGTTCGGTGCACATGAATAATGCGCTCATTTGAGCTGACAACATTCCGCTGCAGACCGGAATCCGGATTTGTGAATTGCAACCGCACAAAATGTATCACCTCTGCAATCTTTGCCTGCTTTTCAGACCAACTTGTCACTGTTCAGCGGTTTGCCCGGTCAAGCGGCCATCGACTCAGTGTGGGCGCCCCAATCTTGTTGGTCCAGTGCCTCTTCTTCCCGAGCTACCGGTGCTACCGACAGAAATGCTCACTAGACACCCTTTGCGTGCCTGATTCCTGTGTGTCATATTTTCAATGCGTTTGCTTTTTCGACATTACGTGCTTTCAGTTGGCCAACACTTTTGCCCCGTTCCAAATCCCAGTTTTGCACAGTTAACTTTTTGATATAATAGTAATTCAAATCGAAAGATGTGAAAAAGACCCGATAAAACGGTGACAGAACATGAACGGTTGGCACGTGTTTGCTCAGTGATTGTCATTGGTGCTCACGTGTTCAGCAGTTGGCACTGTTCAGTCGCCAGTGCAGTGCCTGCGGTGCTGTACTGACGAGTGGCTTTGTTCATCGGTTGAATGAGTTGCGTGTCGGTCACTGTGTGCTTCTGTTGCATCTCCAAATCGTGCACGCGCTCACCATCAACGTCCACCTCAACATCAACGTCATCATCAGCGATCGTCAGCATTTTACATTTGCTGCACCACGCCACTGTGACTAGCACGAATGCGAACACGACGCCACTGGCGAGTATGATCAACGACAGTTTGTACATCAGTGAGCGTTGTTGTGCGTCGGTGGTTTTGCTGTTGGTGCGTGCCGTGGCAGTGGTGCGCTCACAGAACACACCGGCGTACGGGGGCTTGCAGTCGCAGCTGCCTGCGTCCTGCACCATTGAGGACTGCCCGTGGTCGCACACAATCAACTCGCAGTGTCTGCCCGTCCAGTGCGCTGTGCACTCGCACCCTCTGGCAGAAAATGCAGCTTCTGTGCTAATTCGACTTTATCTGGCAAATTGCGCAAGTGCTGCCACGAACCGGTTTATGAAGCTGCCACCGTTGTAGCACTCGATCAGCTGCTCGTCGCATCGATCGCCCAACCAGAACGGGCGACACTCGCAACGGCCTGCCGCCGAGAACCAGCCGTTTACTGAAATTCAATTGCTTTTGTTAAAAGTGCTTTTTCAAAAAAAACACTTGAAAATAATTTTCCAACCGAATTCTTTCAGCAATAGAATCGTGTTGGGTGAAAATGGAAACCTCACACGTATTGCATTTGTGGAAGTCACAGTGGCGCTGAGTGAACGACGTTCGTCTGCACGTTTCGCAGAAGTGGCCCATGCGCACACGCTCGTCCTCGTGCTCAACATCATTCGCCGTTGCACGACAGCTCTCGTAAAACGTTGTCGTCGTTTGCGATCTTCCTGATCGCGGCACAATAGATGTTATTTCGCGAACTGTGGTCATCAGCACCAACAGTGGCATTAGCCAACGAGCCAGCAGCCTTGACAGCATTTCTGCTCGAGAGTGCAGCATTGTCGCTTTCGGCCTCTGCCTCACTACACACTGACTGACGATGCTCGTTCAGCGATATTTGGTGGAAACTGTGTCAGCAGTTCCGAATTAGATTTGGCGCTCATAAAAGCACCAAAAACATTTCAATGTGGTGTCATTTTTGCCGTGCCTGTTGAAAACGCGATGACACTGCCGGCGCGAGCACTGCAATGGGACAGGCGACTGATGTCTGCAGTGAAAGCAAAATGCAAGTGCACCCGGCCGCAGGCACATGCAGCGGCATTCCTAACGAACATGTACATGCATGTGCCAGTGCTGCACTCACACAGCGACTGTCTCACATTTTTATGCGCCTGAATAACTTCTGAAAAAGAGAGCCGAGGCTAAGTTATTTATACGCTTCCTGGAGTGTATCAGCTATATCACACTCGAACGTGTAGTTTTTCAATCAATGCATGTCCCTCCTGTGTGGCGATGCAACCTCAAGTTATGATTGTTTCCTCTCATGTGTCTTGCGCCACATGAGAGAGGGCGCCACATTTAGAGAGTACAGCGTCAATCTCAGTTTGGATTTGACGCAAAAAACGAAGTTGAAAAGAAACGTTCGCTACATTTCTGGAGCACACCAGAAAAAAATAAAAGAGTACCACCACTATATTTTATGTTCAGTGCTGACAGCCGGGCACACGCGCAGTTTGTCAACAGCTACGGGCAATGGGCAGAAAGAATGGCAGAAACGTGCAATAAATGATACAATATCAAGCTCAAAAGTATAGCGATCTTGTGCGGTGCACACTGGCGTCAATTTGTTCCATCGAAAAACGGGGTTGAAACAGACGGAATGGCCGAGTAAACATGGGAGCTTTTTTTGGGGTGCAAGGAGCACACTAAATTTCAATGAAAGAAAAACGTCGTTCAGAAACCTGTGTGTCCAATAAAAACGTGTTTGTTACTAATTGATTATTCGTGCTATTCTGTTCATTCTCATTGCCTGCACACACGATTGGAATTGTCTTGGTATTCTTGAAAAAGACGACTTGATCCCGTCTTGATGGAGAATAAGGACTGCCGGTATGCTGTATGATTACGATTGTCAAAGCTGCAATGTATGTACATACAGCACAGCCCTTGGTTGTTTGTTTCTTCATTAGGGTTCAGCTAAAGAAAGCTGTGTGCGGTTTCATGTTTCTCTTGAACACATTCAAAGCCGCTAGACTTTTAACACATTTACTGTAACTCATGAAAATAAGCCGTTAGCATGCATAACGAAAATATCCAATAGACATTTTTTAAGAAACATGTCAGACGCAAAAAACTGTTATGGGGAAACATAACTGGATGGAAAAGACAGAATAATGCGTCCTGTATTCATGATCACTCATTTTATAGATGAATAAAATGCCCGCTGATAGACAGACCGTTGTTTTGCTCCATTCCTATCCGCTCTGATTAAGATTCGCGTTATATGTCAAATTTAGCTTCTAAAAATTTTTTATTCCTTTGCCGAGCCTGTTCGTGCTTCATCAATGACGATATTCTGTCAAATTGTGAATTTGTAAGTTCGAATTAAAAGGAAGAACCCGAACTGACATTGGGTTCAAACTGAAATTGAAATCAAACGAATAAAAAAGGTTCACATAATCCAAAACAGCATCCATCACGCACATGTGCGAACGAACATGCCATACAAGCGCATCCACCGTGAGCATGTTCTCTTGTCAACGAATCACAGAATGGTCAGTCCGTCTGTGGCCCTTATCAAGCCTTTGTCCACAGGCAACGGCCACCGGTAGCAGCACGCGAGCATGCAGCCAATCAGCACGCACAGAAGCACCAGCAGCGCCGCGGCAGCTGCCACGTTCTCCACAATGGACCAGCCGGCGCCCTCCACTCTCAGCTCCTCCCTTCGTTTCGGCGTTTCCAGCAATGTCGCTGCTGAGTCGTCCATGTTCGAGCAACACGCCAAATTGGCGAGCACGCCAGCGCACTGGTGACACCACTGGTCGTCAGCAGCGGCACACGCCACGGCACTGCTGAAGTGGTCGATGCAAACTTGATACAACGCGCACTGCTCGTTGGAGCTGTGTCGGTCAAAGCACGCAGCCAGCCCTGCATCCGTCCACTGCTCCTGTCGCTCAGCGTCAACTGAGCTCTCGAACTCAGTTTCAGCTTCAAGGGGCCTGGTGGTCGTGATTGGCAGCAGACTGCTAAACAGTGCCGTTGCCGTCATTAGAATCGTTTGAGCCTTTCGATTTGGTTGCATTTTCAGATCCACGATCGAAACAAGAAAAATTTGAAATGTTCTCTCAAAAATGCAACTATCGTGAAAAACAGTAGTGTGCGCCGTTTTCAGTGTCAGTTGGCTTATGAACATGGAGGATTACCACATTGTATGCTACTGAAACGGAAATTACAGACGCGAGCATAACAGTCTTCGTCATGTGCTCGTTACGCAATGAAACGCAACACCACACGCCAAGAGGCCTGTTCATTCGACTGTTTTCATGATATTTGATCGTCACATGGTGCGCTTGGGCTTGCTGTAATTTGGCGTGAATTCATTTGACTCGGAAACCATATACGTTCGTTTAATTGAGGAACTGACATTTTGAACTCGTCATAAAAAAGAAAGCTTGTCGAAGGATTGAAAGAATGGGACTTGTCACAGCACAATCGCTAAACTCGACAATCGATATCGATCAACGATTTTATGACAAAGACGGACAGCGGCTTGCATTGTGCTGTGTGCACTGAGACAGAGCACATGCAAAACACGGTGTCTCAACTTCAGCATGCCGACGCCACCTTGTGGATCCAGATCACCGTGTTGCGAATATCTTCGCGTACACAATCGAAACTGCAACTGTTTGCTGTGCGTTGTTGTGATCATATATCACATGCAACCATAGAGGACACATCCACAAACACATCATCATCAAATCATATCGTGGCGTCTCCAGAGGACAAACAGATAAAACACGAGCGCACAAGAATGCGAGTGCCGCGTGTTGTTGTTAGCAACGCAAGGCCATCCAAACACTAGTTCGTCTCAACGTATTGCTCGTTTACACAACGGCCGCTGTCTGCAACGCACTTTTTTGCACTGTCTGTTATACCTGCGTTTTTGTGCACACTGTTTGTGTTTGTCCGTCCCGTCCATCGTCGATATTTATTGCCAACACGACTCACTTGCTTTGCGTTTCGTTTTCTCAACACACACCAGTTTTTTTCTCGCGTTTCTCTGTGTGCTCCAGTGCTTTCATTACACACGCGGTTTTTGGCCTGGTCTGTTCGATAAACCAAACACCAAGCGGCCGTGCAGATTTTGCGTGATTTTTCATTTGTGCATATTTTATTTTTGAATTTATGTTCTGTTTCAACGTTTTCTGCCGGTTTTGTATAAAATCTACGTGTTGCAGATCGCTAAATTTTGAAAAAAGGATTTGTTTTTTGAATTTATTGAGTGGTTTTTCGTTGCTAAAACTGAATGCACATGGAGCTGTACTTGAAGTATCAACTTTTCGCAGGTTTTCTTTTCAACTTGAGCTTCACATTCACGACCAACGACTGCCAAAATGCCAGCGCTGAACGTCGTGTATTTCATGAGTCTTCCAGGCTTACTAAAGCCGATCATTTTTGTAAGTTTCAACTTTTATTACTTTGTGATGTTATCATTATCAATTTTTTAGGCTTTGCGACTGAATGCGTGTGCGGACGTAGAAAAGAAACTAGTTTCAATCTGTTTGTGGCAATTCAAATTCGCCTAAGTGACACGGTCCTATTTAGGGGACTCGGATCACTTTACCAATTTTGAATTCCCGCGTCATGCATGAAACTATTTACCTGCGCGCAATGAATCTCGGAACCAAAATAAAAGATCATACTTTTTTGCACTTCTGAAAAACGTTATCGTTTGCTTTAAACCCGTCACTTTTTTTGTAGAATACAGAGCATGCGAAATTTTATGTTACAGTGAGAATAACGAACGTATTCGGTTTGGTTGAAATCAGAAACTCCATTTGTGGCTTTTAAAAAATATTCTCTTCCCAGTTTGATAAATGAAAAATAAAGAAACTCCCTGTTTGTAAAAAATGACAGTATTAAAGAAACATACAGTATGGCCGAATAAATGAGGCAATCCATCAAGGCGGGATCAGCCGCAGACTAGGAGTTGTCTTTTTCAAAAAGCCAACATAATTCCCAATCGTGTGTACAAGGGATAAAGAATGAACAGAATAGCGCGGATAACCCATTAGTTTAAAAAAAACACACGCGTCAAATTTGGCACACAATTCAGTTTCTGAACGTTTTTTTCTTTCATTCAAAATTCGCGCGCTCCTTGCACCCTGAAAAAAGCTGCCATGTTTAACCGGCCATACCGTACTGTACTATTCTATGCAAATGTGATCACTAGTTGTGATTGGGGGTGTTTGCACTTCACCACAGCGATTTGGGCGTCAAAGTGCAAATTGAACAGTGTCTTGATTCAGGTGCTGCAATTTATCGTGCTGATTTGCCTTGCATCCGTGCCTGGCGACTGTGCAGCAGCATTTGGCTGGTTGTTCTGGTTGGTGTTGATCGTGTCTTTGCTCGTCATCTTCATTGCCTCAGCCATGATTCTATTCGGCTTCTGGGACAACATGCCTTTCAACAAACCGTTTGTCGTGCGTTTAGTCGTTTGCTTCTGTTACTCTTTGCAGTTCTAATAATATGGAAAGAGCATTTTGCGTGAAAGATCTAAACTTTGTCCAAAAACAAAAGAACTTTGTCCAAAAACTAAAGCTCTAAATCTTCGAAAGAGGATTTGCTATTTTAGATGTTTTGTGTGGGGTAAACTTTAATCATTGGTCAAAAGCCTTTTAATGAAACAATGGTTTTTTTCACAGCAACGTTTGCAGGAGTTTGTGTACAGCGGTGCGTTCACAGTAGCCAGTGGTCTCTGTGCGCTGATCAGTCTGATCACCGCAATCGATATTGGCTGTGGAGGCTCTGCGTTTGGTGCTGCAACGGTTTGTCAACGCATCACTTGTTAGATGTTGCGTTTCTGGTGATCGGTGAATGGGAAGCATTTGAATGAATTAAAACAAAAAGTAAACTGTATGAAGAACAACAACTTGCGATCCTCAAGTGCTCTTTTGAATTTTTGTTTTCAGTGATTTATGGTTATAAAATATCGGTGCACAGCATGCACGTGCGACGTGTGGTGTGCGCACGCTTGCAACACGGTGCATGTTGCCACATCCTGCTCGAGCAGCCCGTCGCAGGCACATGTGCACATGCAGTGCAGCCAACGCCAACTTGCATTTCAGTTTTTCTGGATCATGTTGACAGCCGCGTTTGGTCTGAACGCCTTCGGCCACTATCAACAGTGGAAAACGGGTGACACCTCAGTGATGCCTCCTGCCGGCGGACCGTCGCCTCACGGCGGAGTCTAACCGACCGCTCGGCTCGGGTTCTGTTGTTCAACTGTTTTATTGCCTGATGAGCGAAAAACAATATTTCAGTCAATTTTTTGTCAAGATTTATTGTACTTTTAAGTTCAACTTTGTGTTCGAAATTATACTGGTGCCACGCGAGTTTGTCACATTTGTGTGAGTCCATGGTTGCGGATTATTCAACATATGGTTTTGATTTGTTTTACATGTTATTTTATTGCGGCTAGTGGATAAAAGTTATCATTTTTTTACATTTATTTTGTTCACAGCGCTGAAAACGTTCTCAATGTACCGTTTGCAATATTTTTTGAAACTAGCCAATTGACCCGTGCTTACGGCACGGTTATCTGATAAATGCAATTTTTGAGTGGATTTTGGCTTTTTGAACCGTGCCCACGACCGGTCTAAAAATGCATTGCATTTTGATTTTGAGTTGATTTAGTTGTTCCCGTTTTAATTATCAAAAACAATCTGATTAAGAACACAATCTTTACTGCATTCCCTTTTAAAATTAAAAACAATCTTTTTTAATCATAAATGGTCAATTGCCGTTCCCGTTAAAAATGTAAAAAACGATTTTAAAGTTAATTGAATTTAAACGACAAAACGTAACGTTTTATAAAAATCATTTTTGAATGTAATTTGTAATATTGCAATTTTGAATTTTTGCTTTTGAAATTGACACATTTTTTTAATTAAACCCGCGTTTTGAAAACAAACTTAAAATGCGAAGTTTATAAGTTTGCTGTATATTTGTACCTGTTCACGCTGCCTTGAGCCAATCCTTTATTGAAAAGTGAAAAGAAAAATTTTGAATTTTTGTTTCTGAAATTGACACATTTCTAATTACACCCGCTTGTTGAAACAAATTTAAAATGCAAAGTTTGTAATTATGTTTTTTTACCCGTTCACCCTGTTCTAAGCCAATCCTTTTTTGTAAAGTGAAAATATAAAAAATGAACAAAAAATATTGTTTTGAAAGCATAGTGCAATGATCACTTCTAATGCCGATGTCATTTTGCAACCCGATTTGAAATTTTGTTTTTGAAATTGACACATTTCTAATTAAACCCGCTTGTTAAAAACAAAATTAAAATGCGAAGTTTGTAATTCTGCTGTTATGTTTTTACCCGTTCACCCCTGCTCTAAGCCAACCCCTTTTTTGTAAAGTGAAAATCTATATAAAAAGTGATACAGACAAACAAACAAACAGACGAACACCACTATTATCTTAGTAGGTATTATGATTATGATTATTTCATGTGTAGCGATTGTTGTCAATTTTTCAGTATTTTCTATTCATTTTCAATTGTTCACATTAGTAAAATGCGTTTCAGCATTTGACACGTTTGACACAATATATCAGGGTTCCGAAAAGCGGGAAATAAAATCAGTTTGTGGAAGAGTTTTAGAGTCAGTTTCAAAATTGTTTTTATTAACGACACTGCTTAAAAATTGCTGCTACACGAATACCAATTTTTCATGACTTTTTGGTATTATTCACATCACATGGTACACAACCATCTCTCTTGTATTGGGGTTGTCCACTTGGCATTGGTTGTCACGCATTCCAGCGAAGTTCTTTGAGAATGCGACGCTTTTCGTAGAGATATTGGTGGAAGTGTCCGTTCTTGCTTCCGGTTTTGCGTCGCCCGCTAACCTTGGACAATCGTTCGTATTATTTAGTTGTGCGTTTTGGTTTTTAGCGGTTCGTGAAACAATGAAACTGCAATCATCCTCTGCTGCCTCCGCAGACTGACTACGGCCGACCAAACAATGGCAGGTGGCAAGGAACGCCTGTGAGTAGTCGCTGCTGGCAACGCAGAACACGTAGAAATTGACACTGTGGTTGGTCAGCTCCATCCAGTTCGCCAGTGCACGGAACAGCTGCAGTTCAACTTTATTAATATTGATTGATATGATAATTTATGTTGAAGGATTTTAACTTCATGTGTTGCTTTTGTCCGTTTGTAAAAAAAATCAGATTTGCATTTGACCACAAACATTGACTGTAAAAAGTGTAAAAAACGTGATTCATTTCGCATTCGGATAACACTGATCCTGGATTCTGAAGTAAAACGAGTAGTTGCAGTGATTGATTGCAACAACTCAAATGCACAGTAAAAAAGACATACCAGAAGACGAATACCAGAAGATGCCCACCAAGATGGTATCGCCGACGGTAGCATACCATCTTGGTATGCATACCTTGGGCTGTCTTTTTTGTGGTGCACCAATCAGTGTTACGATTTGATTTGCTGTTCAGCGTCGTTCCAAGTGAAAGAGAATTTGTTTGGTTAAATTCACGGGTGTCAAACCTGGTAGTGGTAATCGTGTCTGTTAGCATCAGCGTACATCAGCATGTTCACGGCCATTGGCAGATTGCCCAGTGTATAAAGGACACTGATCGCCATCATCAACACTGTTACCTGAAATACATGTAAGCAAACGTCGAACATCGGCATTATTCAGTTATCGCCGCGCAGCGACAAAGCGGGACATGCGGCAGGGCAGACACATTCGTGTCGTATGTACATTGTAGACCATCGCGTGGAAATCTGAACTGTGTGCGTGGGCTTGGCAGCGTTTCTATTTTTATTGCACCGCTTGTCAGTGGCAGCACGCGCACATGCCCATGCACACAGCCGCAAGTTCATCCTTCTATGCGGACATCCGGACATGTCCGGCCGATGCGCCGATGTGCCGATGATTATTTAAAGCATTCACGGTTTGTAAATGAACGCATCCTACTTTATTCTCATTGTACGATTGCTCGATTGGGTTGACGGTGACACAGCTGACATTTCTCCTTGATTGAGTGGCTGATGGCTGATTGCATTTGAGTCTCTGACGGCGGCGTTGTGCCTTGCGCAGTTGAATTATGATCAACACGTTCAGCACGACCAACACAAGCACACCTGAGAATCGTGCCGTCTCACGGACGAACTTGTAGTAAACGAACAGCTGAAACGGACAAAGTCAACTTTTTCCATCCATCCATCCATCTAAGCGGAGGCAAATGAAATGTCTTCGGAAATGTCTGTTGTTCAGCTTTTTGTGTACATCCATTAGAGAACAACAGCATATTGCATTGTTTGAACTGACTTTCGACCACGGTTGCCGACATAGCACCTCGCGATTGTCACTGATCGCAAAACGACCGTCGGATTTCTCGATGACCTGCATTGAGTTGATTGCTGATGGTTTCTCTTGTGTCTTGAGGTCCAAATGGTTTTTTGATGTACTTAAAAACATTTATACTTTGTATGTGCTCATTATGCATGCACCAATCACGAATCAGTTTGGCTTTGTGTTTGTGTCACCCGAAATTGTGCAGTGAACGGCAGATGCAGCAGCGCCGCCAGCACCCACACGACCGCCGTGTTCACTCTCGCCAGCGCACGATGGTTTTTTGGATGCAAACGTCTCGCAGGTCTGCTGATCATCAGACACCGTTCCAACGTCAGAACAACCGCTGAAATGATCGCTTGAATACATTGTAGATCTGATTCGTTTGTTGCAACGACAATTCAATTCAACGTGACATGAGCCAATAACAGACCAGTGTACATGCTTGCGAGCAGGAACGTGTTCAGCAGTGGCAGTTCAGCATGCGCCTGCCAGTGCGCCAGTCCGTATGAACGGTCGTACATGAAGCCGCCAATGCGCAGACTGACCGGAATGACGAACACAATAGCAATCAAGTCGAACACGGTCATCACACGGATATACATGAACGGCACTGATTGCAGACTGCGTGCCTGCAACGCCGTTTGCTATGGTCGGTTTGGTTCGCAGTCCATATGGAACGTTGGCAACGTTAGAATCGGCAATACATGCGCAGTATATGTACATGCTACTTTGTTTTTGGAGCCAAGATTGCAGCCAATCCAAGTGCAGGTGTAAGAGAAGAAACTGATGAAATGGAAGTAAATGGACGGAACTTAACGTTTACCATGTACGTACCTGCAATGTTACCAAGCTGAGCACGTTGCCGACGATGCCGACGAACACAGTGGGCACAGTCAAGTACGTATAGAACAACAACAGCATGGAGTCAAGCTCAGACTGGCTGTGTTGATGCTCTGTGGTCAGTTGCACCACATGCGCCATGGTGCACAGTCTTGGCAAAGACAAATCGGTCTCGTTGTGGTGCACTAACGAGTCATTGGACCCGCTTGTGTTTACACGATTGAAAGCAGCGTAACGCGTGGCCATGTTCAGCAGGTTCAAAACATTTTAAAGAGACACTTTCAGTTTTGACGACTGAACAATTTCAAACAAGTATCACAAAAAAGCAGCGTTTGTTATCGTATTGTGATGTGTGAGGAATTGAATATGTCGTTCGAAAAGAAAGCTCCTTTTGTATTTCAGGTCCGCGCCTGAGCAAAAATGAAAAATGGCCACTTTTTCACCTTTGCCGTAAACGCTAGAGACAGAGAGCAATTGATCAATGCGTTTTTTGTGGGGACCAACCAAACGGACCACGGAAGGCATGCAGAACGAACGAATGCAGAAGATAAAAAATTATCTAACCCATCGAGGCTGATATCAGCCACAAAAACAAAAAACGGTTAGGTATGACCTATTTTTTTAAACGTGTCCCACTGAAATGACGTCATGTGCCGCAAAACATGCGCTTGCCGTTCACAGCAAGCCAGACTTTCCGTTTAGCCAATTTCTTCCCATAAACAAATGGTGAATGTCGAATCAGTCACATCAAACTGACATTTTTGTATCTGTACTTTGACAGACAAACGTTAAAATAAATGACGTCATTTTAGTCTGGACACGTTTGAATAAATCCACAATACATTATATTATTTTTTACATGCCCAATATGCCTGCTTTTAGTAGAATAATTGAGGCACTATGTAAAGTATGATAGAAGGTTGGAAGTTTTTGAACGAACAAAGTGCCGATTTGATGACCAGTTGTGCCAGCGAGATTTTTAGCTGGGAATGTTTCTGGTTATAATCATCTTGAAACATTGAAAAGGTGCTAAATGATTTTTTTTGCAAAAAGCGGAACGTCAACAACCTGACAAAGCATATGAATCAAAAAATTATGACGATGTTAGTGGACGACAGCGAACGCAAAGTACATTGTACGTGCGCCCACGAGTTATGAATATCAGAAAAGTTCAGAGAACTGTGGTGACCGCAGATGTTCGTTGCTTCCATGTTTCATTTTCTTACACTAAATACGTGAATATACAGGGTGGGCCAAAAAAAAGGTTCCATTTTCAAACTGCTGTCACTGGCTGGTGTTTTAATATTATGAGCTGAAATTTTCAGCACTGATAAAACATGTGATGCCATTTTACTGACAAAAATTTTTTCTCGATATATAATTCCTAGCACTCACTGTGGCAGATTATCTAAAAAGCTCGAAAAATCAACAAATTGACTAAAATGAGTGCAAGAAAAAAATAGTATTTTGAAAGTATTTAGAAATTTTTTTTGAAACTGTTGCGCAGGTGACAAATTGGTCTTTTTGAATACCCGTGACTGTTCAAATCGTGCGCTCAGAGTGGAAAGGTCTCACACTTGAATTGCATTTGAGCACCTCGAGCGAAATTCTGATGTTTCACAACGGACTCGAGTCAGCAGCCATGCGACTGCGACAGATAGAATTGTTCAGTTGACTTTTTGTTTTGTGTGTTGCTCTGTCTGTTAATTTGTTTCTTTTGAAAAGTTGTTCTGCGGTTTGAATAAAAACAGTGTTTCAGTTTCAGTTTTCTGCAGTTTCGTCATGGTTAAGTGGACAGCAGAACAACGGGTCTAATGTGCTATCTGGTGGGAGCAATCTAAAAGTTTTTCTGCAGTGACTGGAAAGTTTCGCTTAAAATTCCATCCAGCCGCTGCCGGACGACAAACGTTGATGATTATTTGGATGTCTATGAGCAATGATTCGTTGTTAAATTCTTGGTTAAAAATCCGTTTTTTTTGAAAATTTGGGAATTTTTAAACATTGTGCTGTAAAACTGAATCTACTTGACCAAATTGGATAAAAATTTTGTCAGAAAAATGGCATCACATGTTTTATCAATGCTGAAAATTTTAGCTCATAATATTGAAACACCAGCCAGTGACAGCAGTTTGAAAATGGAACCTTTTTTTTGGCCCACCCTGTACATGCAAATCTACTATTATCTTTCATCGAACGTGTCGCAATGTGCGTTTGCATCTCAACAAAACTAATCAGAATCTTTTCATAAAATGCAATTATTTCAATTCACATATTCGGACTACACGTTATATCTCAAAACAGCGCGTTCGGTTTTTCAGCTGTGTGGCTTTTCCACAACCATTCAACAACCGCTTCCTTCGAAAGAAGAGATATACACATTCATGACGCCTCGCTCTGAAAGCCTGGTTATTGTTCACTTTTGTTTCTGTCATACCTATTTTCATTTCACGTAACGCCGTGTCTCTTGATTTTCTTCCAGCTGGCAGTAAACCATAAGCTGCTTTCCACGAAAACTGTAAGAAGGAAAGCGACAAAGCAGAACAGCCACAAACAGTCAAGTTGTTAAAAATTGAAACACAACAGGAGAAAAATCGTTTATTCGTATAGAAAACACGCAAAAATGTCAATGTTTTCAATTCAAATATTTGTTTGGACTGTGATGCGTTGCTGGTTTTTTATTGTTTTGGTCCGCTAGGCAAGCTCAGCTGTGCTAGCATCAAATTTTAATGAAAATCGGATGGCATTAATAAATACCGCACAGAAGGTAACACACCACCATTACCCGCACAAACAAACGTCCATTTCTTCCAATTTTTTAATCTTCACATTCGCAACATTTCGTTTTGCAACGACGCAAATTACGTTTTGCCTTGAATTTCAGTCTTCTGTAACGATAGTCTTTCCAAGCAATACGATTTTGCCATAGACTGGGTGTATTGTGTGGGTTGGTATGATGTACATGTATGGGACCCAAAGAGTTGCGTCCAGCTTACTACGGCCAGTTCGATACCGGCCCAAGCGATTCCGGCCCGGCTAATTTTTTCCAGCGCGAACAATAAATTCGCCGGCGATGTCGCATTTTTGCGGTCGAATGTCGCAACAAATCTCAAATGAAAACAGACTTCAAATGTGAAAAAGCTAAAAGCTCAGCCAATCTAATCCTAAAATTAAACAAAGTCGTTGCAGGTCTCCTAAGCCATTTATATAAAAAGGCTCGATGGAAAACTTAGATTTAAAAAATTGTTTGCAGCAGTTTTTTTTTACTGTGGTATTTTTTGCATTCACCACAAGTCATGAAAAATCCCCACCTGTGATTTTGTTGGAGCTGACGTAAATTCGCTGGGCCGGAATCGTCCGAGCCGGAATCGTCCGAGCCGGAATTCGTCGGGTCACAGTTAGGCGGCCGGAACTGAACGCACGCCGTGTAGGTGTGGTGTGATAAAAAACAGCTTTGTCGGGATTTTCAATCTTGTATTTTTGCAATTCAATTTCAGTTTAATTTCAGCTAACGGTTTCACTGTACATATGGTTTTCAGTGCTATAGTTTTTCGTCAAACAATGTTTTCCATATTTTATTGATGTTTATATGTGACGAAACCGAGATAAATAAAAAAATCAATTGAACCAACAAAATATACAACAATTATGGCAAATCAATGAAACGTCATAAAGATTTGAATGAAAACCGTGTGATGTGCACATGCTTGTATTTCTGTTTTACATAACTATGTGTAATGCGTGAAAAACTGTGAGAAATGCCTACACGATTTCTAATTTGAAACAGAAGATGAAGCACATTATTATTAAAAAGGACAACGCTAAACCCACATACATGTAGATCACATGGCCGTGGACAATCCAACGCACAAAACTCATTTCAACAGAACAATTCAAAAATTTGTTTTATTCAATGATGTAATGACTGACAAAAGTCTGTAAATGTCACAAGTTTAAACCATATTAGTTTTGAATGAATCCGCGATGAAAAGTAAAGAGAAGATCTGAAAAATGGGCAGTTGAATAAAGATAACAAAAGTGCTACCACTGCAGAAATTTTGAAAAGTTTAAAAAATCAAGCTTTTTCAAATTTGTTTACACGCACAACGCATGCAAGGTTTTTGGTTTTCAAAGATCACAAAAGAGTAGACTTCAGTGACTTTTTCGCCGATTCTCAAAATGTAGCCAAAAGAAGCATTCGTGCAATACAAATTTTAAAGTACTTTTAAATAAAATCACCGCACATTTCTACAGGAAATACGAAGAAGCAAACAAAGATGACTTATTTTAGCTAGCCAGTAGATCATGTGAAAAGTGCAAAAAATAAGACTGTTTTCAACACCACAACAATTGGTGATGAAAATTGCCAGTGGAAACAAAATGACTGACTCGTGGTCTGGTCGTCGATTGCCGTTTCCAGTTGTATCAGCGAATCCCAACGAAAGAAAAGGCGTCCCAAGACCACGAGTCAGGCGCAGAAAAGGTCAAAACACAATAACCCAGCTCTTTCAGAACCAATTCAATATTAAATCTGTAGTTTTTTTTGTTTCACACAGATCAGGACAGAACCACGTTTTTCGTACATTTGTCAGCGATGCAAAAATACCATCTACCATAATAAACCATAAAACACATTTATGACAAACAAACAAACAACAGAGGAAGATTAGCCGTGAACATTGTGCGCGAGATGAATCACATGTCATAGATGGAAAATGAGTTTAGCAGCGAGCACAATAGTTTCAACAAACCTCCCAGCAGTTTGCAATGAATAAAGACTATGAATGCCGAAGCACAGCTGACGAACGCACGATTTCACAATGTTTCAAAGAGAGATGTGGCTGGTCAGCGCTGTTCAAGCATTTGCGGCCATCAGTCGTGCCTTGGCGCACTCTGGACAGAGCACGTCCGGGCCGTCCGTGATGAAGCCTTTGCCCACGAGGCTCATGGCGCACTGCGCACACTTGAAGCATTCGTTGTGCCAGTGACGGTCCTCGAATGAGATGAACTTGGTGCCGCCGATGCCTGCAAACAAACACGATCATCAGCTGCAACGCTTGTGACGTGTGTGCGTGCACACGCCCAATAACAATGTCCGCGGTGGTGTCCTGTGTCCCATCCGTCGCGGTGTCCGTGTTCGCCGGGGTGTCCTGTCGCGGGAATAAAAGCAGCTGCATAAAAATGCCGAGGGTGGTTTCGCTACTCACTGCTGATGATGAGCCACTTTTAGTTCCGGTGCAAAGCGGGAGAAGAAATCGGGCGGGCAGTCCTACGGACAGCACACCGGACACAACTTGGACATTTTTATTTAGAGTGCACAGAGAATCCACCTGTGACAAATTCTGTGATCGTTATGCACTTGCAATTCTGCTTAAAAACGCGAGTTTTCGTGAAAGTTGCCATCAAGTGAACGAGGCAACACAAATACCGCAAACAAAAGATTTTTTCTCACTGAGAGCTTCGAAAATGCTGCAAGAAAGTTAGCAGCTGGGCCTGAATGCAACATTGCTATGGCTGACCTCGGTTGATCATGCAATAATTGAGGCCGAAAATATGAGAAGTATGTAAGCTCATGCGACTTGAGACACAAAAAGATATAGAAACATGCAAAAAGATTATTTGGTGAATTTGTTATTGAAATGAGACTGGAAGCCCACGACTGACAGAGTTGTCATGGAAACTCGCAGCACCGAATCAATTCTCCTTTCCATAATACAGAGGGAACAAAACGAAAAAAGCTTCATAAAGTGCCAGACACAATAAATCGTAAAAGGGGACGGACAGAAAACTTTCGGTCAAGGAAAGTTCATGAACTGAAAGTAATGCGTTCAAAAAACACAGAATGCGAGCAGCGAGCAATATGCTGGCACAAATGCGTCCAGAGATGTGCATTTCGGTCTGCTTTCTCTCACTTTTCATTGGCGGTGGCACGGGCGGTGCGTTTGCGTCTGGGGGCGCAACATCTTTATTTTCAGCTGTTGCGTTCGCACTCGCAGCAACGTCTGTAGAATTAGAAAAGCGAAAGCTGGTTGTTAGTCTGCAAAGCCACCGGAGTGTTCATGTTAGTTTAGAAAAAGTTTCGCGCAAATATGTACACTTTATTTCAGTTAGCTAGCAGATGAAACTTTGTGGATGAGGTAAAATCATATTATGAAACGGCAGTTCACAGTCAACCACACGATCAGTTTAGCCCAAAATTGTACAGTTTTGTTGAGAAAATTAGAGACACCTAATTGTGCCCCGTTCAATGGTTGGCCTATACGAGTTGTTTTGGGCTGTAATTTATTGGGCCCACTGCAAGAAAACTGCATTTTGCTTACGGACACAATAAAACACGCCAATAATACCTCCAGCATCCGAGAATTCTGAAAATCATTCATCAAAATCACGTAGAAAATTTATGCTACCGTAACTTTTAATCGTGTTCTGTTCCGCTTTTAAACAAAAGTACCGTACTTTTTACTGTTGAAACGGATCGTCAGATCAGTGAGGACAGAAAAAGACTTACAATTTTCTTTTTTTTCTGAAAAAAGAGAGAACTGAAGACAGCAGGTGTAATATGAAGATGGGCTTCTGGTGTGAACAACATTCACGTTCAGGGGCAATACGCAGAGAAGTGGCAGGTATGAACAAACACAAGCAGACAGTGCTAACACAGATCCGGCAATCAAGAAAGTGTGATGTCATTCTGATATCATTCCAGAGCGTCGGATAATGACTAAATTATTCAGTAATTGCATTTTAGTTACCGGTGATTGGTTTGGCGCACAAGTCGCACCGCTTCGCGAACAATTCACCGTAGCAGCTGGCACAATAGGGCTTCTCGTCCTTGCTTGTAAACCGCTGTCCCGCTAATGATTGGTCGCAATTGGTGCATGTGAAACACTCGCGGTGCCACGGCTCGTTCTTGTACGTCACACCGCCAGTTGCAATCACCTGCACGTTTCATTATAGCAGTGCAACACACAGGCACAAACAAACACACAGGCACACACACACACACCCCTGCAAGGCGTCTGTGCCGCCTGTGCGTTTGTTTGTGACCGTGCAACCGTATGTCCAACGACCAATCAGCGTGCCACCATGAAAAGCTGACTTCGATTGCAACTGATGCGTATACACGGATGTTGCCAAGCGTGCGTCGCCTCACCTTTTTACACTTGCTACACCTTGTCGCGAACTTCTCCTCGTAGCACGTGGCACAGTAGACATCCTCATTCTTTGGTATGAAGCTCTTGGTGCCGATCGGGTTCTTGCACAACGCGCAGCAGAAGCATTTGTCGTGCCACTGTTTACCCTTATACTCCATTTTCTTCATTCCTGGAAAGAAAAAAACAAAAGAAAGAAAATAAAGTGCGTTCGAAAAACACTTGTGTTTCCGTGAACTGCTATAATTTGAATCGGTTGGCGTTTTTAGAAACGATGCAAGTTTTCACAAACGGAAACTCATCGAAAATTGCTGCATCCGCCTTTCATCAGGAAACAATGAAATATTCAGAGACACACTGTTTTGCGCATTGCAAATAAACGACTCAAAAACGGCTTCGAAGCGACAACTCGAAAAATTCCCAAAGACACTCTCAAGTTTGATTTGACGCTGACACATGTAATTCTTTTAAAAAGCAGCGCAGTAAATGCGTTTGTTTTTCTGAATCGGTTAAGTGTGTAAAATGCTTGAGATGAAACCGCATCAAAAATTGTGAGCCGATTGATTATTAGAGAGCATCAGTGGGAAACACTTGATGGACGGGCCACTTTGGCGCCGTAAAGTGGCTGCAATTGAGATAGCGCTCGCTCACAATGTAAATACAAAATTGTGCATGTTCGTTCGTAAAAACCATGAGCTCGTGAGTTTGTGCAGCCAGTTTTCTGGCATTCTCGAGCATCATTATTGTTCATCGCTTGAGCGACTGTTTTTTAATCGCGTGTCATAAAAAACGAATCGACGTAAATGTTGAAAATGAAAACTGAAAACTGAAGAAAAAGACATCACTGAAAAATGAGACGCAAGCAAAAAGATACGTGAGATAATAGCGTCAAGACGTTTGAGAGTCATTTTAGAAATTCTTTTCGCAATTTTACATGAAGCAGACCGACCGGCTCTGAATATCTCGCCGCATCCGTCGCAGCGTGTTGCGAACGCCTGGTCGTAGCAGTTGGCGCAGAAAATGCGCTCCGTTTTGCTGCCAAACGGCTTGTCCACGAGCGACATTTTGCACATGGAGCACAGAAAGCAGTCCTCGTGCCAGTGCTTGTCTTTGTAGGACAGGTCCTGCAACACGTGCAACTCGAATTTGAGCAAATTTGAAACAGTTCAACATTTTTGACAATCAGATGAACATCTTGAAAGCTGCGTGAGCGGTAAAGACGGTCACAGCGTGGACGATGTCACCAAAAAGCTCATCTGCTGACACACTGTGCACCGCCACAAAATCGACTGAGCGCATAAACAAAAAAACTTGTGAAAACTATCGGTACTGTCGGTGGACTGTGAAGTGTTCAACTGTTTTATGATTTTTGTATTGGACTTTTTTGATAAGATATAAATGAACCAAAACGCGCCTCTTATGACAGCGTAGTGCTGTGCGTATTTCGCTGATAAAGATAGCTTGCATTCATATCTATCTCAGTTTTTTAAACTTGGTGTTACATCTTTTGAGAAAAACGTGCAAACAGGCGCTAAAGTTTATTACAAACAAGCGTTTTAGTGGTTTTGTTATGCTTCAATTAAACCACGTTCAAAAGATATGTACGTGTTATTGCGACGCGCCTTTTGTTGCGCTGTTCCGCTTTGTGTAGCATGACGCGTGACAGTGCACAGCGCGCTCGCCCAAAGTTTATGATGTGCAGTGGAATGCAAACTCAGTTTCCTACGTTCACGTTTGAACCGTGCCCTCGCACATTTTTTCCCGCAACTTTTGACGTTTGTTCATCAAAGCCATGCCGCTCAGATATTTGTTCCTCTTCCGCAAAAAAGGCCTGTTGCGTGTTGCGTGACAAATCAAAGAGGATGCAAATGATTTCTATGATTTTTTCATGGGTTTTCAATGGTATATTTCAGCCTTTTCATCCTTCAGACATAAATTTAAAATTACATAAAAAGTCTGAACTAAAAAATCATACAAATGCATGTGTTGACGTTTCTGTCTGCACAAGTGAACCGAAAAACGTTTGAAAACGATTGCAAAGTTTCCTGGTGACCTTTGAGTCAATGCCGATTGCCTTGCCGCACTCGTCGCACTGGTTGGCGAACACATCCTCGTAGCACTTGACGCAGTACGGGTGATCATCGCGCAGAATGTACCGCTGCCCTGCAGGCAACAAACATTGTCACTTGCAGCAAACCGACATCAGCGAACTCAACACCGCACAACACCGAAACAATAGTTAGAAAAAGTTCAAAAGTGTCTTGAACTGCCATTGGTAAAGATTTTTTGACCAACCACTTTTGTTGAGCTACCTCCACCTCCAAGACCGTTTCGTCAGAAAGTTTGCGTCTTGAATACTGCACTGTAGTTTTTACTCAGTTTAAGTGGCAGGAAGCATAACTAACCAGTTAACGTCTGATCACACTGCCAACAACAGAAATGGTCCGTGTGCCAGTCTTTGTTCATCGCTTTTGTGTATTCGCCGGAGAATATAAGCTGCAATGGAAGTTCATTTTGTGTAACTTAATTGGACATTTTGACATTGCATTTTTATCTAAAAACCAGTTTGGTTTGTTTGAAAAGGTGTTTGGATATCATGAATGAAACAGCTGCCAAGAGCAATAACATGACGGTTGACAAGACAACTACATTTGGCGTTGCAGAAGAACAATGCGCACTCATGCACGCAGCGGCGCCTTTCCAATCAACGACACAAAGTTCTTTATATCCTGAAAAACTACTGATTGCGGAACGCAGTCTCTTTTCTTTCCGTTCCTTCCTTTTCTAACAACAAGATTCCTTTTCGAATTTTTCAAAAAACTGGCACCACGTGCATGCAGTGTTTGTATGGAGATAATAAGACACACGCAGGCAGCTGTCTTGACGCATTCGGAACGTCACCGAAATATAGCAAAAAAGTGCAACAAAGGATAGACAAAACCGCATAAGCAATCGATCGATTTGGTCAGTCACAGGGACGCAGAAAAAAATGACTGTGCAGCAATTGCGCTTTGCAATCAAAATGTGAGACAAAATGCAAAGAGCGCATCATCATTTTGCACGTGAAGTTTGCCTGTATGACCGGGATTATATGCAGTAAAACATTGACATCAGCAGAGAGCACACATGTAATTCTGTACATGAGAGAACCTGAATTTAATTCTCGCAAAAATGCGTCCAGGCGCCATGTGGCTGGCCAGAAATCATACAATTTGCACCGATCTGCCACTATTATCTTGTGTTGCTGCCCCATAAAATTCGAAAGTCATGTCTTGTCAGAGCAGTGAAAAGTCAGACGTACTCCGACACAAATCATGCAATATGCTGCATGCGATTATGTTTTATACCATGGCCAGTGTGGCTACAACTGTGGCCACCATGCTCTGCAGCTGTGCTGCTTTGGTTCCGGTTTTATGGTTTGCTGCCGGTGCGTTTGCCTCGCCGTGTTTTTGCAGTTTGGCTTGGCGCTCAGTTTAGGCTGCACTGCCTGGGAGGGCAAAAAACAAACAAACCACTCGTCGTGCCTACGTGCGGTCCTAAATTACTTTGTAACAAAGTTTTTTGTGTGCGTTAAACACTGAGTAAAACATCTGGAGAATCAATAAATCACCAGGATACAAGACAGGCAAATGGCAGGCTAAACCTGTCATGTATAGGTTCATTCAACGGGCCAAATAAAAACAAAAAAACACTTAATATTTTGGCAAAAAATACGCTCAGCAAAACGTGCGTAAAGGATAACAGATTCGCGAAACAGGGGCAAAGTAGAAAACAAGCGACGCACTGAACGCATCCGCGGGTCGGCGTAAACAATTTCGCAACGGCAATTGGAACAGGGACAGCAGCACATATTGTAAACGCACACGTAGTCAGTGTAAAAATGCTGCTGGCTACGCCAAACAGGGCAGACTGGATGAACCACAGAGCCTCAGAACACTGTGTAATCTACACTATGCGCCAGTAGAACTCTTGCTGCTTTGCCCATTGAAAAGTGCGCAAATAACTGAAAACGCTAAAAATCAAAACTGTGACTTTTATGAAAAACCGTGCCAGCCAGACCACTCGCGTGCGTAGGGGCGAAAGCGCGCCCGGACGCACTGAGCGTTTGAGCGTTGCGCTCTGTTTGTGTCTGTAACACCGGTGTTTTATGAACTTTTGGGGGCTCCACTTTTCGCAAATGCCAAAGGTTTGAGTAGATTACATTTCGAAATTTGTCTTGGAGACTGACGGAGACATCCATGTGGCATGTGGTTTTTCGGTTGGCTTAGGTACAACATGACGCAAAAAACTGTATTATTATTTGCTCTTGAAACTCAAAGAACATGAACTCAGTCAACTGCAAGCGCAGTGATAGCAAATAAGTTCTGTGTGAAAAACTTATGCCCAACGCAGCCACAACTAGGGTTAGGGGAAAAAAAAATCCGGATTTTTTTTTAAATTAAAAAAAATTAAAAAAAAAATTTTTTTTTACAAGTTAGGTTTGTTCGAAGCGTCTCGTCGAGCTGAGTTCATCTAGACTATTTTCAGAACGATCCGGAAAACTATAAGAGCGAAAATCGTGTTTTATTGAAATTATGTCCATTTCATAGAGGGAAAGTTGCATTTTCAACAGTAAAACAGGACAATTTTCGACGTGTACTTGAATATTGAACCGTTCTTAGTTGTTCCTCTTTAGAAAATTACCAAAATTTGACTGTGTTCAAAAATTCCTGTTTGCTGTAGCTAAGTCGGCAACCCCTGTCGACCCGGTCGCCCCCCCCCCCAAGACACTTACTTTCAGGTTCAACCAGCTATGCTATCTGCCACATGGCGAGAGCCCACTCTTCAAATCATCGTATCGAAAACACGTACCATGATTTCGCGATCACGTTGCGGGCAACTGACAGACGCAAGTTTAACACGTTAGTTTAGCTCAGCACGCAAGTTTTAACATGTGGCCATGTTATCGGGTATCTGAAAAACGGTCGTGTGATGTGGTATTAACCAACATCCCCGCTCCAATTGTTTAACAATATATCGCACAACTCCATTGTAGACCTATAACGTACGCCAATCAACAAGATATCATGTTCATCTCATGGCCTACCGACTGAAAAAACATGTTCTAAGTTGCAAGAAAACGATTTCTGAAACGATATTTCAATTCAGTTAAGTCATTTCAACGCTAAAAATTGACTCTAGAAGTCATCCAAATCGAAAAACATGGAGTACGTCGGTCAAAATGACCAAATAATGACATGTACCTAAGCACACAAAGAAGTTGGGAAGAAAACTTGGTTTGAACTTTCAAAAAATTATGCCATAAATCGAATTTTCAGAGCAAAGTAGAAGAAAAATTTTTCAAATTTTTTTTTAAGTTTAAAAAAAATCCAAATTTTTTTTTTAAACGAAAAAAAAAATTTAAAAAAAAATTTTTTTTTCAAAGCCCCTAACCCTAGCCACAACGGCCGCCTGTTCAAAAAGCCAGCACACACCCGCGCGTTCATCAAAACACGACAAAATGTGATCCGACACGGACACAACTTCCATAAACGATTCAACAACGTTCCCGAAATGTTCTCCCATCCCAGAAAAAAGCGCTAAAATAAAAAACATGGATAGAAAAATCAGAAAAATGCATCGCGTGCAAAATCGGGGGCAGCTACAGTGTATAGCAAAATGGCCCCGTTTTCAAAGCGCCCAGCAAGGTTGAAAATGGTTGCAAAATCTGAAAATTGACATAGCAGCCAAAGTTCCACTGACAAGTGCCGTACTTTTGTTTTCGTCTTTCTGTGGAGTTGAGCGAGCAAATTTACAAATGACTGTGTGAGTCGTTTTTTTCAGATACCGGATACAAAACTATAAGAGTGAGCTTTTTGCTATCCAATTTGCATTCTCTGCGCAGCTGTGGGGTGGCCGTAGTCAAGATCATTTATCTTTTTCCGATGCAAAATATGCAGAAATGCATGCGCGCTGTGAAACTGGCACTTTTGATCGCACCGCAGTGAATATGGAGACGTGGAAATCAAATGGGAACACTGAAAATACTGGCATTTATGAACGTCAAGCGCTTTTGAGTTCAATTTAACAAATTGAAAAAAAATGCGGGCTGCTTCTGCATGTATTTGAAATGCGATTGTTTGAAAGAAGCAATAAAACAAGCAAAAAATGAAAGTCAACATTTTTGATTGTTCGCTCAAAATTCAGACGGCCACTTGGGCTGTAGTGGGGAGACAGAATGTTTGAATGGCGTCACATTTGAAGGGACGCGCGTACAAGAAGCACATTGTTGTTGCACAATGGCACCAAACGCATAAAACAACAGGAAAACACACACTGAGAGGCCAGATGTCGCATGGATAAACGTGCTGGACGACATGAAAGCACGCAGTGGAAGCTGAATTGCATTGAAAATGCACAACAAAACGTCACCGGCAAGGGCGACTGCAAGAAAGTCCGGCCGGCTGTTTGAAAATCGAAATTTTGAAGAAAGAACGACATTTACACAGTAAAAACAGTGTTGATGATTCATTAAAAACATGAGAGAGACAGCTTTGACTGTTTAATTTGCAACATTTTACCAAGTGTCCGCATGTCGCCGATGGTCTTATCAAAAAATGGAAAAAGAACTGCACAGAGCAGGACTCGCGCACAGTGAGCAGTGCAGTGGCCTGTGCTCACCTCGTCGCACGTGGCGCAGCGTGGCTTCTGCAGCTGGGCGAAGTGGCGTTCGCAGTAGACTTCATTGTCACGCACGCAGTACGTCAGGTCGACCATCAGCTCCTCACACTTCGCGCATGAAAAGCACGCCTGAGAACATGAACCTCTCAATGCACACTCCACAAGTTCCAGCCAACATGTTTTGTGTGCCGTTTCAAAATCATCACCGTAAACAAGCAGGTTTTCGGTTGTTCCAAAAACAAAGAACGCCTCGTGTGCTGAGACGCCGAATCCTGCTGACGCATTTGTTTTGCAACAAGCGTTTATGATAACACCCGAACGTACATATTGTACATAGATTGATGATTGAATGAATCGCGCATTCGTTTCGGCAGCTTGTGCACAAACAGATGTAATTGATAGATAAATGACGCGTAAGTGTACGTGTTACGGTTTTTTTAAGTTTTTATGACGGTCTGTACTTTCCCATAGCATCGTTTTCCGTTCATCAAGTTTTTTTTAGTTTGTTGTAAAAACAAAAGTCACGTCAAACCGTTGACACCCGTGACACAAGCTGGAGACAAAAAAACTGCCCCAGTCAGCCAATTTCTGACAGAAGACATTGCCTTGATCTGAAAAAAACTCACTGGATGATAACCGACGTTTGGATCTAATTTAGGAGCGATTACTGCCAGGTCGCCTGCTCTCATTATGCCGTTGCATCTTCGGCATTCCTGAGAAACAAAAAAACTGAATGTAATGTGTATTTATTCAAATGTGTCGGACCGAAATGACGTCGTTTGCTCAAAAACATTATTTGTCATGCACGGCCATCAGAATTTGCAGTTGCATTCATCCCTTCTTATGGTTCTTCACGTGAAAGGATCATCCAAATGAAAATCCGGCTGGTGTGCATGGACCAGAGCATGTTTAAAAGCACATGGTTTAAAAGTCGTAGCCGTGATAAAGTCGCCTCGCGGCTCAGTGGTTACCACGCTCGTCTTCAGTACAAAAGGTGGCGAGTTCGATCCCCCACGGAGGATGACACACTTACTGCCATTGTAGCAGCTTTCTACTGGTATCACACTGGTTCTCAACAAAGCCTTCGGACTCCCTGCTCTACGGGTATACCGTATTACCTGAAACCATTTTTAGGGGTGGGCAAAATGGCAAAAATACCTTCCATGGCAGGAAGGAAGTCGCAGAAACTTCTACTCTACATAGAAATTTCCTTTTACAACAGCCTTTTGGGCGCTTTCCTATTTTAGCGTAACTTTCCACAAATAGAGTAACTTTCCACAAATAAAGTAACTTTGATATTTTAGCGTAACTTTCAACAAATAAAGTAACTTTGATATTTTAGCGTAACTTTCAACAAATAAAGTAACTTTGATATTTTACCGTAACTTTCAATTTTCGATGAATAACAGCTATCCTATTTTAGCGTAACTTTCAATATGTTACGCTAAAATAGGATAGGGCTTGGTACTGTCCTATTTTAGCGTATCAACATATAAACAGCTCATTTAAAGCTATTTCGGCCGCGAAACTTTGTAAACCTACGTTATTTTGCACGGAGATTTCAAATTTTGACCTTGTGGGTTACGGTAACGCCCGGTTTGGTCCCAACACGATCTTAGTTCCGTCAACAATCCACAAACACCTTGGTAACCGCAACCTAACCGGTGAAACAAGCTAGATTAAGGTTGTTTTGCACGCAGATTTTGAATTTCAGCTTTCTGGATTACGGTAACGCCTGGTTTGGTCCCAATACGATCTTAGTTTCATCAACAACCCACAAACATCTTGGTAACCGCAACCAAACCGGTGAAACAAGCTAGATTAAGGTTGTTTTGCACGCAGATTTTGAATTTCAGCTTTCCGGATTACGGTAACGCCTGGTTTGGTCTCAACACGATCTTAGTTCCATGAACAACCCACAAACAGCTTGTTAACCGCAACCAAACCGGTGAAACAAGCTAGATTAAGGTTGTTTTGCACGCAGATTTTGAATTTCAGCTTTCTGGATTACGGTAACGCCTGATTTGGTCCCAATGCGATCTTAGTTTTATCAACAACCCACAAACAGCTTGGTAACCGCAACCAAACCGGTGAAACAAGCTAGATTAAGGTTGTTTTGCACGCAGATTTTGAATTTCAGCTTTCTGGATTACGGTAACGCCTGGTTTGGTCCCAATGCGATCTTAGTTTCATTAACAACCCACAAACAGCTTGGTAACCGCAGCCAAACCGGTGAAACAAGCTAGATTAATGTTGTTTTGCACTCAGATTTTGAATTTCAGCTTTCCGGATTACGGTAACGCCTGGTTGGGTCTCAACACGATCTTAGTTCCATGAACAAGTTCCAGAAAGCTGAAATTCAAAATCTGCGTGCAAAGCAACCTTAATCTAGCTTGTTTCACCGGTTTGGTTGCGGTTAACAAGCTGTTTGTGGGTTGCGGTTAACAAGCTGTTTGTGGGTTGTTCATGGAACTAAGATCGCGTTGAGACCAAACCAGGCGTTACCGTAATCCGGAAAGCTGAAATTCAAAATCTGCGTGCAAAACAACCTTAATCTAGCTTGTTTCACCGGTTTGGTTGCGGTTACCAAGCTGTTTGTGGGTTGTTGATGAAACTAAGATCGCATTGGGACCAAACCAGGCGTTACCGTAATCCGGAAAACTGAAATTCAAAATCTGCGTGCAAAACAACCTTAATCTAGCTTGTTTCACCGGTTTTGTTGCGGTTACCAAGCTGTTTGTGGGTTGTTGATGGAACTAAGATCGTGTTGAGACCAAACGAAGCGTTACCGTAACCCACAAGGTTTAAATTTGAAATCTCCATGCAAAACAACCCTAATCTAACTTGTTTCACTAATTTGGTTGCGGTTACCAAGGTGTTTGTGGATTGTTGACGGAACTAAGATCGTGTTGGGACCAAACCGGGCGTTACCGTAACCCACAAGGTCAAAATTTGAAATCTCCGTGCAAAATAACGTAGGTTTACAAAGTTTTGCGGCTGAAATAGCTTTAAATGAGCTGTTTATATGTTGATACGCTAAAATAGGACAGTACCAAGCCCTATCCTATTTTAGCGTAACATATTGAAAGTTACGCTAAAATATCAAAGTTACGGTAAAATATCAAAGTTACTTCATTTGTTGAAAGTTACGCTAAAATATCAAAGTTACTTTATTTGTTGAAAGTTACGCTAAAATATCAAAGTTACTCTATTTGTGGAAAGTTACGCTAAAATAGGAAAGCGCCGCCTTTTGTAATGAAATTACCATTAACTCATCCATCTGGGGCCTTAGGTAGCACAATTTCATCATTTTCACTGCAACCAGCCACTGAATTCACTGTTTATGTGTATGTTTTTCTGGGTATGTGTTTCAAACAGGTTTCCAATAATCCCCCATGGGGGATTATTTTTGGGGGGGATTATTTGGAAACTTGTCGAGGGGGTGGGGGTTTATTTTTGGGGGGAACGGTACATGTATGGCGATTGAAACCGAAATCGGGCTGAGATCACCAGCACAGAGCGAAAGCAGGCTGTTCCGCTCACGTGGCAAGGCTGTTACGGGATGGTGAGCCGTCCGTTCCCCAGAATAGGTGGTGGAGGAGCTTCGATCCGACACGTTGTATATTGCACGCTCTATAAAACTTGCGCCACAGGAAAAAATTAATAAAAATGCAAACAACATCTGTACGATTTGTTTCTCAAGTGACGGATTAACGTAGCCAATGTCAAGCGCAGTTTCATTCCTTTGATTTATGAAATCCTCGAAGGCCTTGCGTTCCGGGTTACCACCGATCATTTTGCAATATGCTATTGATAGATCCTGCAAAATAATAGTGACAAAAATTATGAAACTGATAATGATACGAAACTATGTAACTGTCGCGTCAGAATAAAAAAAACAATTGAAGTTGTGCTCAACTTGGAAAAATATAATACGAGAAAAAGCTGAGCTATCACAGGTCGCAAAAAGTGTTTAACCAGTGGTATTACACTAGTGCAAGCACTGTTTGGTATGTTGAACTACACTCGCACACGTGTAGCTTTACGAATGTGTTTTTTGTTGAACTATTTTTTCAACAACCAAACGACCCATGTTTTCATTTCATTTGACCCTGATTACCTACATATGTATTGTGCATTTATTCAAACGTGTCTGGACCAAAATGACGTCATTTGCTTTAAAAACGCCCGTTTGTCAAAGTACAGGCACTAAAATTTAAGTTTGGTGTGACTGATTCGACATTCACCATTTGTTTACGGGAAGAAATCGGCTAAACGGGAAGTCTGGTTTGCTGTGAACGGCAAGCGCAAGTTTGGCGGCACATTACGTCATTTCAGTGGTACACGTTTATAAAAATAGGTCATACCTGTCTTGGCAGTTGATAGGATAGCTGTTTCTCTCTGTATTTCTCTCCGGCACAATTGAGACGGGGCACTTTGTTGTTGGGTAACTGCGCCATGTACTCCTCTACCTGAAACTCAAAGAGAATGACTTTAGTTCAAAATCAAAACAAATATATCATAGCTTCATGCGACACTTTCTCTCTCAACATCTTCCTTCAAAAGCTGGTCAAACCTTGCACAGGCGTGCCCTGAACGTGTCAGGGTGGGCAGTTACGGCTGAGCACGTCACACGGTTCGTGGCTAACATTTTTTATTTCCGCCGCAGAATCAACAATAACTTTATTTCTGATTTCACAGCGCGGTTGTTGGAGGTGTTATTCAAATGGTCTTTTCATAATCTAAATAGTAAATTTGCCATGATTATCTGACAAGTTTGTGAATTTATGAGATCGCAATGAACGACAGATGCATTGAAACTGGAGCACACAACAAACGTGTGTTCGTGTGTGTGTGTGTGATGCCTTTTGTGGCCTCGTTAAGTTAGCGTTACGAACTTTTGACTGAGAAAACTAAACGAACAGTCTGCACATTTGCATAACTGATAACCGAACACAGTGTTTGATGATATTCACAGGTGTAAATTTCAAAAACTCCCCGTTGGATTCAAAACGATTTTGAAATACGCCAAAACTGAATGCCTCAACAGTGTGGTCCGTGCGCGACTTTACACCCTCCACACACTGCCGCACTGTGTGTGCGTGCGTACAGTTTTTGTATCAATCAACTCGGTACAGATAGCCGCAAGATCTCAAGGTAGAAACGAAAAGTTCTGTCAATATTTGATAAATGGTGCAAAACGAAATTGGACCTACAAATGCATGCAGTCGGGCCGTAAAATCATTCACATTGAATTATCAAAAGAATATTATGGTCGGGAGAGTTTGTTCCGGCATGGCAAAATTAGAGTGCGTCTGTTCATACAGATCAGGACCGAAATGCACCTTTGTAACTTTGTTTGAATATCATCCATTTTCTTCTTCATTGGAAAACACGTTTTGACATATCAGGTTAGTTATATCGCACCCAGGCCAGTTTAAAAAAACTTCTCACGGGAGCGGTTTTGGGGTAAATAAATAAGACGAAAGGTTTAGGTGAAAAAACACAGTGCGGCTAAACGTTTCAGTTATGCCGGAAAGCAAACTGTTTTTTTGGTTTACGTTGGTATACATCTGGTCAGTTTTGTAAGTTGGCGAACGAAATGAAAATAGGAACAAGCACAAGTTTACGTAAAATGGGTCAAAGGCAATGCGCATCGAAAACAATAAAACTCTGCGGCTGTCTAATGAAGTTATAACAAACATTTTATTCGGTTGTTTATTTACTATTTTTCGGTTTCAATCGAACGCTTTTTTCAAACTTTATGACAGTGGCAAAGCCAAACCAACTGCAATTCGAGTAAAACGCACAAATGCCTTTTTTGATTTTCAACGATCATTGTACTTAACAAGCCGCGCGACACACATCAAACCGTTCTGTACCGTTTAGAAGCACCAAAAAACCGCAATTTATTTCAGTTGATTTATTCAAATGTTTGATTGATCACAGAAACACTGTTACATCGTTTGTTTCAGCGTGTGTGCCAGATCACTAAATTTGCCTTTTGCAGATTTTGCCTTGCTGTTTCCCACACTGTAATGCGCTTGGGTGAATAAAATATGAGAAATGTCCGGTAGTAGAAAAGTGAGATCCATAATTTGATTAGCGCGCACACGACCTTTTGACAAAAAGTATGTGTACATAGTTTAAAATGGGCTGTGTGCAGATCAAAATTCTTAAAGTCAAAGGAAGAGAGAAGATTGAAAGAGAAAGTGCCTTGGGATAACCTGCAATTAAAAAAAAGAAACCTTCCAAGGAACCTTTTTTCTGCTGAGTCCAGGCGGCACCCAGGCGTATCCGAAGGAGGCCGAGCCGACCGTGGACGCCTGTCCGACCGCGCCCGCCAGATTGTTGTGCATCTTGCTGTGCTTCTCGGTGTTCTCGCTGTCTGCTGCGCCTGCTGCAAAACGCGTTTCGTCGCCGATTTTGCTTGTGAAAATGGTTTACTGAATGAAAAAAATATCAAGAAAATTATCACCTTTGAAAGAACGTGGTGTCTAGCAGTTCTATGTGGTATATCAGGGTCTGGGCAGCCTACTATGTTCAGTTTTATTTGATTCAAAGTGTTAGAATGCAGAGAAATTCAAGCTTTGCAATATGAAAAGTGCACCGGTCTGAGTGCGAATGCAGTGCACTCTGTCGATGTATGTATCAGTCTAATAATCCACAAAGTATTATCATAGAGAACTACAGCGGAATAGGTAGCCGCAAAAATTTATGAGCGAGATTATAAAAGCGCTTTACGCAAAGGTGCTGGAGCACTGTTGTCATTAAATATTGCGGCCGGTATTGCATTTCAGTTTCATTCAACAGCAGATGCATTCCAACGAAAGTTGAACAATCGCTGAAAATGCTTTCTGTCTGAACGCGCTGTCTGAACTGAACGTATGTGCCTAAATGAGCAGTTTTCTCATATCATGACTCTATTTCCAACCGCACGAATCGGCAATTTTCGGTTATACATTTGCAAAAAACATTATTCGACAGTGCGATTACCTCTTTTTTAAACTCAACGTGAATTTCAGCAAAATTGTTGCGGCTGTGTGCATGTACAGTTTCAGTTTTAATCTAAATGAAACCGCCGACACACCGCAATCAACAGTGCTGTCAGCGCAGCATTGTGGCTCACACAGTGCCATGCCGACTGTTTGCACGCTCGGCTTTTATGTTGATTTTGAGACACGTGTAAATGAAAGAACTTCAAGAATATATGTACACCTGAAGCAGGTTGCACGTTGCACACTTCATTGCCTCCAAAGCTCTTGTGAGAACATCACAGTTCTAAACTGTACATCACATGCAATCCGCTAATAAGTTCGATACAACCAATCAGTGTGCCAAACTCAAGCGGCCAATTGCACAAATTTCGTGCACTTCACTGTGTCACTGTCAAACGTGACTGACCAATGTGCGCAGGCAGGTTCAAGCCCAGTCGTTCGTGTGCGTGCACAGGCTTTGCCAGCCCAACCTCGTGCACATTACGGGCACATTTGCAGTGGCGACAGATGCTCCTGAAACGAAACTGCTGATGAAATGAAACGGTTGAAATATAATAGTTCACAAGCAAAAAAAAGAATGATTCACTCGATTGTTTGAAACGAGGTTCAGGGCAGCTTGGAGCATAGGAGAGGGCAGTGAACTACGGGGCGTACTGCTTTCGTGAAAACAAACAATTGAGCGCATGATGGGGTGTGGAACAGAGTGAAAACAAAGCCAATACAATTGTCGGCCAGCGCAATGCAGAGCGCGCACGACGCCGCCGCCACGACTTTGCTTCCGGTCAAAGTATAAACAAGCAAAGTGAGAAGAAGAACAGCAAAGTGTGCATGTGGCTGTGCGCCATTTGGGCTACGCCGAGCGAGGCCACTGCTAACGACATTAGCCTCAGTTCATGCGAGCGCCTGTCTAAATTTTCGACATTTTTCGTCGCCATCAACACCCGTCCACCCTTGCTGACGCACTAAGCGACGGGCGGGCGGGGGGCAGTGCGAATAATATGCGGCTCTTTGTTTCAATTTTTGCTGAAACTAAGAATCAAAATCATTGGTGTGACTATGCATTTCCTTCATTGTCTGACACTGACATTCACATTTGTCGTCGTGACTTCGTCGAAATATTGAGTGCGTAGAAGCCTCTGGGATGAATCGAGAATAAATTCAAACGGATGAACGAAACTACAAAACTGAAAGCTATATTTCTTGCAAAATATAGTGCTCGGACGACTAATAAGATATGTGCAGTCACGGACAAACATCGCACTTGCTAAAACACTTTTCAGACTTTCGACGACGACAAAACTTACTTTTATCAATTTTCCTTGGCCGCGCTTTTTATGCCGCGCGTTTGCATGTGCAGTTCTCGAGTATTCGGCGTGAAAGTAAGTGGAGCGAATAATAGACCAATAACAAGTCTTGATAATGTGCGGCAACTTTGTCGGTGGCCAAAGAAGTTCAGTTTGAAGATTTCTCAATGTTTTCTGAAAAGTGTTGGCCGCATAAATATACATGTTTCAAGAGAGTTTTTAGTTTTTCGAAAGCAAAACCCAGGAGGAATTGTTTGAGAGCAAATATATGTTTTTAAGGTGTACAATTTTCAGGCAGATGTTTTTTGTCAACAAAACTAAAACATGGTTTTCTTTCTTGGATAAAAAACTGCGCAAAAAGCATTCTGTTCAAAAACAGCATTGATTTCGATCGACCACAGAGAGACGTACACAGTCAAATGTATTCCATGAATAGCCAATGTTTCCGGCTGTCAGTAACGGTTGGCTTGCATTTGCCTCAAAATCATAATAAATCGGACGAAAACAAACAAAAAGGCCGTTTTCTGTTGATTGACACGCAATTATGGCTAATGCCAGCCTGGTTAGTTAAAAAAAGAATACCAAGTCAAGTGGAACGTAGTGCATGAATGAAGAAATGTGAGCAGTAAAAAAATACGATTAAAACAAATGCAAATAAGCGCAGATATCTTCGTCTGCACAGTCACAACACAATTCTTTCGTTTGAACAAGTTAAACAATAATGTAACCAAATTCGTCCGTTTGAGTGCTTTGCGTGACAGCATGACAGTGCAGCTGGTTTTGCAGTGTGTGGGTGTGCTGCGAAGTCAAGCTTGAAGTCATCAAGCTGTACTGGAAAGTCAAATGCCGCTTTCTGGGATGTTGGTTCAGATCAGCAAAGTCAGCCACTTTGACACGCATCAAATAATGGCAAGATGCATGCTGCAATAATCACTGTTACATTCAGTGACTTGAAGCCACTGCCTTGTTCAGCCAGTGCATGGTTGAAATTCGATTGTTTGTAGACACGTCAGGATTGGCTGAATGCCTCGTGAGCACAGAGCGGCACAAATCAGATGCAATTTTGACAAACCTCGGCACCCACACATCAGCATCTTGACAATCTGCAGACAAAACTGCCAGAAAAACAGAACGCTGCCCAAAAAGCCCAAAAACAAGCTCACCATGGCCACGTAGTTTTTGGCGTTCGGGGGCTGAGAAAAACTCTGAAGTCACCATAGAAACTCGTTTATGACATAAAAATACGCATAAAACATACTGAACATGTATAAAAACTGCTTCCATTTGGCACACTGACACATTGGAAGTCGCAGTATCATAAAAAAGTAAAACCACCATGGATTTCAACAGTGGCTGGCCACCACGGCGAAAATGTTGTGACAAGGCCAGTGGTAAAGCTGAACACAGTGATATGTACTTGTATCACTGGTGCGTTGTTGTACTACTGCTGAGCACAGACGTATACATACACGCACACGACGCGTTTGCTGTTGTATGTTTGATTCTAGTTGTACGAAATTTAGTATGACATACAAATGTACAATTGAGCTTTTCAGAAAAAGGGATCCGGCCTGCGGTTTATGGTTGGAGACAGAGTATGTGCTTAGTAACAGAGACATATGGAACAGCACTCACAGTGCTTACAAGCAGCAGTGTCAGCTAAAAACAGCATGCGATCACACACACTACACACAAACACCCGCAAAATCAGTAAAAATCACGCAGAGTCAAAAATGCAATAGTGTGATTTTAGATCGCACTTTCTGTTCGAGAAAGTAAACTTTGAACAAATCCATACACAATTTTTCTACGATTTTAGCTAATTTTCAAACCTGCTGTTATCATCGCATGCAGAAACCGGTGTTCAAACTTGTCAGTTGCTCATAAATAATGACTCAAAAGAACCGCTCTTTTGCTGAATCAGCTCTGTTTTTTACTAACAATCATCGAAAGGTAAATCACACGCTGTACAAGCTGCATGTACAGCAAAAAAACATAAAAACGCCACGACGCGTCGTATGAATTTGAACATTCGTCCAAATCTAAGCACAACTGCAGTGCGTTGCGTACAGTGGCAAAAGCAAACACCCGCAAGCTCTGCAAAATCAGTGGCTCCTGGCACGCATACCGGGCGCCTGAAAGACACGCAAACCCGTGGACTGCAATTGCAAATGTACATAATACACCACACATCCGCAAATGGGAAGGCGACAACGCGATGATGTTGTTCCATAACATTCTCAAAATAATGTCCTTGTTGTTCAGTTTTTTTTTCTTGAAAGCATCTGAAATAAACTGTCAAAACAGAAAAAGTCTGCTTCTGTTTTTGGGGTTTGAAAGGCCGCGCAGCACCGATCATGCAAGATAACGTGAATGAACATGCTTGAACGAGCGGCACAACAAACAGAGAAAGCTTCAGCGAGAGTAAAAACGAAAGGCCAAAATAGCAAATTCTAGTTCCTCTGACTGGCGCTAGTTAGCTGGGAGAAACAAAAAATAACATTTCAGTTTACGGTTATCCAAATATGGAAAAATGCAAACGCCAGAAACAAGCAATCTCAATTGTGATGTACGTAAACAAAAAATGGAGCTTGTTTTCATGGCGACACACGCCATCAAGGGCAAGAAGGCCATTTGCTTTTTTCTGGCTCGTCCTAGTTTTCTGCGTTCAGATGTGAAAAAACGAACTAAAGTGAAAATGGTTTATATCTGACTGCAAAGCCCGTGTGCAAAATTCTGGTTTCTGCAGAATCTGTTTAGCTGCTAGTCTCTGTTGTCCAGGCTATATCTTTCACTTTCAAGAAAATAAGTTTCTACTTTTCAATAAAAGCATTGACTATCGCACATGAAACACACGCTGTTTTTTGGATACGGGCAAATGGCATGCATCATGACACACTCGCAATGTTGTTATTGGCAATTGCTTTGCTGGAGCTCCCGGTCATTTGTTTCATGGGATGACGAAAGCTTAAGAAAAGCTCTATTTTTTAAGAAGAAACTTGGTCAAATCGTCCACTAAGCATCGGCCATCTGTTATTTTAGTTTTTCGAAAAAGCGCGACGGCTTTTGAACTAATCCGAAAATTGAGACATGAACACAGAGAAACGCTGCTCTGCAGTCGACGCACAAGTGATGAGTGGGATAAAAGTGGATTTCGCAAAACAAGGAAGCTGAAGCCACGTTCATTTTTTATTTGTAAAGTCTCGGTCTAGTCGGGTAAACTCCTTTGTCCCATTGGCTTCGGAGCAGCATGGGACAAA
>JASANC010004976.1:0-20718 GCA_030248135.1 Theristus sp. LFF4_11
ATTGTATATTCACTTGCACATAAATGAAAAAGCCAACTGACAGTCAGTGGAACATTTCAAATACGTGTTGTAAATTACGTAACTTCAATAACAAGGGAAACAGAGCTCCAAATTTGATAAAAATGTTGCACATTGTGCAAATTTGGGACGTGCCTGTGCATCTCAACATTATGTCGTTCAAAAGAAGTATGCGCCCATTTCGAGTTCAGCTTCAGCACTTCTCTTGTTTCAACACAGTTTAACGTGAAGGAAGAACACAGTTCAACAAGACTCAACTACGTATGCATTTCAGTTTCAATAAAACAACACACTCCACCACACAATGGTGACGCACGGTGTGGCGTCTGGATGCAGGAACGCGTCTTGTGTTTATATCAGAATTTTTAAAGGATGAGTACATAAGCACCGTGTAACATTTTACGGTGTTACTGCAACACTCCAGAAGTGTTTTTCCGACTTCTTCGCCGTTTGTTTAGCTGCATTCAGCTTACCACTAGCACATCTAATAGCTAGGCACACAATAGCTGTGTTGTTTGGATTAGTATTCTCTTTGCCAAAATGTGCCTTCACACGCCCTGTAGCAGACTTCCACATTGTTGTCGAAGTTCCACCAGAAGCAACATCAGACAAACGATGCAAACGTTGAACTAGACAGCTTTTGTGTTTTTCATTGACTGTTGTCAATTTCTGATTGCCGTAAGAATGTTATATTTTTCATTTTTAATGATGTGCTCTGTATTGCTGCTTTTTGCACTCAAGGACGATCGTTTTTCATCTCTCACCTTCGGACACACAAATCTAATGCAAATCCAATAACCACCATATAGCAAACAACCTAAAATTGGAGCTGGGTGCTGGTTTAAAATTCAGAGCACAGCGCTTCATTTGCTTCCGTACGTCTATTATTCAAATACACAAAACGATGTTATGAATATTGGAGCGCTGAGACTACTCCCTTATGTTTAACGAGCAAAAAAATAAACTAATTTCCGAAGATGGGCGCCTAGTGAACCAAGAAGCGTGCATTTCAGTCGCAAAAACGATGGCTTGTGCGATGAGGCAGCGAGCTTTCAAGAAAAAAACATTGGTTTTTTAACAAAAAAATGGATGCTGAAGCGAGAACTCGCGTTTATAAGACTACTGAACTGAATGTGCTGTTTTCTATCAGATACTTTGTTTAAAAAAATCGAAATGAAAAAATCCATTTAGAAACGACGATCATGGGTAGAACCCAAAATGGCACATGACTCATCTACTGCCGACCGTGAATGCAAAAATGGAGGAATAAACTGAAAAAACCGACGAACGATGACGTGCCTGGAGCTATTCCTGTACGGCCCATTGGCAACGTCGCCGATGGCCAACCCGCACACCTACAAAACAGTGCTCTGGGAGCGTCGCTGCATGTTTTTGATGTTTGTGCTGGCGCTCGGCTGCATTGGTGCTCTGTGCGTCGCGATCGTCCTGCCCACGTGGGTGCACATTGCGTTTCCGGGCGCTGCAGACGGAGAAACGATCTGCGTTGACGTCGGAATTTGGGGCGAACGACGAACGTCAACGAACGGCAGTGTTACCCAGTGTCTGTTGCAATGCTGTGATTCCTTAATTATAGATTCGCAATTTTTGTGTCCATTTTTTCAGCCGAATGGATTGCGCACATTCTCACCTCGCCGGACGATGTGCCGCGACTGGCCGGAAAGGCAATGCCACGTTAGTTTTTTTCAAGAAAACCCGAAAGATTCACGTGCGTTCAGTTCGTCTGTAAGACACCAAAACCTGTTTCAACAGACTATTACCGGGCGCAAGCAGCGTTCTCGGCGATAACGCTCGCCTTGATGGTCGCGTCGAATGCTTGCGCGGTCTACGCGTTCACGCATCATCGATACGTTTATAAGCGGTTGACCGCCGCGTTGTACGGACTGACTGGTGAGTTTCGTCCATGAATGTCGAACTACAATGTATTCCCAGCAGGGTTCCCTACGTTTATATTAAACTTCGTTCGTACGCAGCGCTCAGCATCGTCGCCGTCATCCAGACACTGGTGTTGTCCGTGGACGAGTGGAGCACCAGCGATGATTCGTGCGATCCGAACACCGACGCGGCGTGCTATCGGCGCAAAGTGAACAGACGACGACAGCTACGCCAAGGACTGACGTTCGACGACTTCTCGATCACCTACGGCTTCGGCACGTACGTCAGCTGGTGCTCGGTGTTCGTCTACGTTGCTGCGCTGTGCGTCTTCGTGGTCGGCTCAAGGAAACGCAAAGGCAGCCGTGCGGCCACGGTGGAGTTCGAAGTTGAGGACCGGCCGATGAATATCGGGCGATAGTAAATTTTCTGTTTTGATGGCTGACTACGTACATTTCTGCTCTAGTTGAATCGTGTCGTGACTGTAAAATTTGTGTTGCTGCGATTCACTTGACCTACTGCTTTGATGATTTTATTATTTTCTGTCGTTCAAAAACAAAGATCACCAACAAAACAGAACAAAAGAATACCAATGAAAATGCTGCTCTCAAACAATTCCAAACACTGCCTCTTCTTTTTCAACGTCGACGCTTGCGGAACCACGGGCAACACGTGAAACCTTCATTTGACTCACGATTTGCGGGGTCGTAGTAACGATAGCAGAGGCCACGAGGGCCACATGCGTCTGGTTGACGGGGGTCACAAGGGATCGGTTTCGAAAGTAGCAAACCAGAAGGACAGCTGGGCACTGGAATAAACAATCGCTAAAACTATAACAGTTAAAATATAAATTCAAAAAATTTTGAATTGTGTGGCACATACCAGGCTTCGGGCAACAGACGCCCAATTCGAACTGCGGACTGCCGATATAATGGATGCAAAAATGATCGTCAGGACAACGGTCGAGAAGAACCTCGAAAACCCCAGCCGTAGCATTCTGCTGCTCTTTGTAGCCAGCACGACATAAAGCGGGAAGGATGTTGCCGTTCAGAGAGGTTTTATTCGGACTCGGTGGAGGAGGTAAGCCCGTAGCAGGGCAGTGGGCAACTGAACAGAAGGCATTTAGATTTCTCTGTACCTTGCAAGCAAACATTCGCTTACAAGTGCTGTGTTTACCTGGAGCGCAAAAGTAGTCACTAAGTTGAATCAAGTTGCAGTTGCAAATGCACTTCTCCAAAATGGGACTGCAGTGAGCACCTTCCGGACAAAATCGATCATCTTGACATTTTTCGCCAATCTAAACAGCGTTCGAATGTCAGCTAGAAAAAGGCAATTGCTCACATCTGAAGAAAATCTCGAACGAATCATTGATTTTGAGTAATTAACAAACTTTATGTCTAGGTAGACACTCATTATCTATTTCCAGCTTTTTTAGACTGCAAGAAATCTTGCATTCCATTCCGAACGGTGTCTCAACGGCCACCTGCGAACTTGTGCACTGGCATTGCCCTGGAAACATCAGAAGCCCTTTCCAAAGTGTCCCATCCTTCCAATTTTCTGAAATAATTTCATTTGAAACAACTCCACGAGCACCATCGATGCATCGCGATTGGCCAGCTGCTAGACATTGCGCGTCAATCTCGCACGATTGGCCGAACGCAACCGACTGCAGGCAGCGACCGTCATAGTAGACGGCACTGGCAGACGAACAAGGCCGAGGACAACAAAGACTGCGCGGCTCTTGATGCTCGTAGCCAATGTGCTGCTGGTGGACACAGATGTGCGTTTCGCGGGGACATGCTCGTCTGGTTAGTTCGCCTGAGTTTGTGAGCATTTTGTGAACAAGTCTACATTTTGCCAGAGAAATTGAGCGAGTCAGCACAAAAACAGATAGGATCTAGAACAAAGCGCGAACCCCGATTGTGATCGCACGAAGCATCGGTCAACTCTGGACCATACGGACAATTTGGTGGATTTCCTTGAGGACAACAATGTCCGCCTGGTACACCAGGCATACTGAAACAGTAGCTGAACTCCGGGCAGTCATTCTGCTTATCAATTGTACTCTTCGTCTTTAATCCATCGTTCACAATTCGGTAATGATGATTACATCGGATTACTTCACCAGCAGAATTCTTTAGCGGCGAACCAATCAGACAATGCAACTCTGAAAAACATTTTTTTTCAGATTTTTAGGGCATTGTACCCAACTGCGGTTGGTTTGTAATCTTGCATTACTTTGTACATATTATCCATGCACTTCAGTGCTAAATAAAACTGAACTGAACTGAAAGATAATGATCTGCTTCCCCTCCTGTCGTGCCTAATGGGGTTTCAGAATTTTCACGAATATACCGTTCGGTTGACATGAGCGATCGCCAGTTCGAGTAAAGCCATCTTTGCATTGGCAGGTCTGATTGATGCAGGCCGCGAACGGAGTGTCACACTGCGCCGAAAAATCGCAGCTCTCATTAAGTTTTGATTCTAAAAAGAAATGAAAATCAACTCTTCTGGCTGAACTTTCTCCAGATTCTTTTGAATACAAGCAAGCTTACTCTGGTAGCAACGATCGTGTAGTTTTACTTCGTCTGCTGTGCAATCTGAAGCAAATCAACACTTGATATGTATACCTGATTGACTCAGTCACGCTTCAGTCAAAACAATCCTCAACATCAACTGACGTTTGCGGCACTCTGCAGCACCGGCTACGTAGAACTCATTCTCCGCACATTCTATAAAGAAGGAAATTGGTAAATTTTCAATTTCAGCGTATCAGTAAGCTTCACGTTTTACGTTTGGTTCAATAATTGCGCCGAGATTCAAATTCTCAATCTGGACGACATCAATGAAAACAAAACACTGCAGAACCTTTGTAACAAAAGCCATAACGCAGGTGAAACTTGGTGCCCGACGGACAAACGCATTTCCTGTTTGTGCTGCACACCAACGGTGGCGCACAACAGCAATCGCAAGTTTGGCCAAACTGTGGATCTGTAGGTTGAGCAACACCGAAAATTTACTCAACCGAAACTCATTCGTACAAACTTGTCCACCAAGAAAGAAAAGAATCATGAACAAACAGGGTCGACAGAGCGGCATCAGCTGGCCGCCAACCGGCCGCAAATCCTGCCATATCTGGTAAGTGCCCCGTCGGCAGAGACATTTCCCGTCAAGACACTCCAGTCCGGCTGCACACTGTCTGGCACTCTTGCATGTTTGGTTGAAATCTAGCTTGTCTGAGCAAAATGACATAGTTTTTTTACAGAACTGCTAGTGTACACGTGCAAAAACGTGAAGTCGCTCATACAAACCTGCGCAAGGATCCACAAATATAGTGGATGACTTTTCAGAGAGCGTGTTATTCGACCGTTTCTCAGGGTGAGTACTGGATTTCAACGCTTCGTTTGCTGCTTGCGCTTTGAGCCCGTTTGTTGCTACAACGCTTAGTACAAAGGAAACTAATAAAATTGATCCAGGGAACTTCATTCGTTGACACATTATTAAAAGTCTGTCAAAAAAATCAACTTGTTAACCAGCGTTAAACTTTACATCCGCTTCGCTGCTTTGATAGCTCGTACAGGTAGGATAGCAACTGTGTATTTCTGTTATAGTTGACTTTACATTGAAACTCAATTGATCGTAGGACACACGACTGGTTTCTCTTTCGAGTACATGTACGTTGGTAACGCGGAGCACGAATCTTTTTTTGTTCATTATGTAAACAGCCTCATTTTTGACTCCGACAAAATCTTTGAGCAAAGCTTTGACCACATCATTTTTGTGTTAACGTTTTGTTGACGCAAAGGCCGAACACCAGTTCAAAGCAACAAAACATAATATACAGACACACATACACAGATGAACGCATGACACGCATACCTTTGAAATTAGTAAGTTTGATAACGGGACTGGAACTTCGCTTTGCACTAAATTTGGAACAAAATTCGAACCCCTCGGAGGAACCGCAACACTTTTCTCTTTATTGCATTAACATATCCTTTACTTTCTATATTTGTATTTGATATTGCTCGATATTAGATTGGATCAAATGCAAATCACGTTTTGTCGTCCAACGCCATGTTCAACTAATGTTAATTCAATCACGATTGAAAATGTGTTGATTTCATCAATCATATTACCTTTTCACTCTGATTCTGATGATTTGGGAACAATTTAATCAAATCTCTGTAAAGTTTACAAAGTCAATTGAACCACTTGAAAAAATGTCGACTGAGCACGCGAAGACGCAACCAAAGGTAGAAATGTACATCGTAGGTGTCAAAGTTGTTTCGTGGCAACGCGTTGGAAAGAGCAACAACAATCTCTTTACACTCCTAAAACGATTTATCATAGTCATGTCATCAGGATCTAATTTACGACGTTCAATTCGAACGGATAAAAACTCTGACCCAATTCAAAAAAGTCAACACCGTTTGTCTACGCAACAAACAACAAACAAACACAATATAATAAGCGCTACATGTGCACTGCCTTCATGGGCATGTAACATTACTCACTTACTTACACACAAGTTATTGGTATAAATCAAAAAAATCAATCCACAACATGCCTCTGGCGTGATAAACGGTGTGGAGTAGTTGAATTTGGAGGAGGCGTGATTGACGATGATGACAACAATGATGATTACGGATGGTGATCCAACGGAAACAAAGCGGAAGGCAATGCGGTTGCCACTTGGCAGCCATCGTATCACTTGTTGACCCGTGTCCGTGTCGTGTGTTTGCACACGTGAATTCACACGGGCCGACGGGCACAGCCTACTGAGACATGCGCACGAACATGATTGTGATTATTATAAATAAGACGATCGGAAAGTTTTGGCGCTTAGCAGTCATCGATTTGCATGCCTTGCGGTGCGTGCCCGGTATTGTGCGTTCGATACACGAACAGTACAGATGCGGCAGCGTAGATAATTTTCATTTTCATGTGATCTTTCCGTGGTTTTTTATTTGTTCGTGACAGTGTTTGACGATTGTATGATCCGTATGTGTAGGTTTCAGTATTGTTGCTGTTCTCTGATGTTGCCCAACAGAATCGTTGCGTTCGCTTCGTTACATGCATTTTTAGGGTTGTGGTTAACGACGGTTGTTTTTGTTGAACGTCATCGCAAGCGTAATATATTACTTTTATTGCATTACTTCAGATCAGACGCGTGCGTCATGTCAAACATTGGCCCGGCATCAACGGTGTGTAACTGTAGAAACATTGTTTCTACTAAATCGCATGTAATAGAATCTTTTTCCGCATGTTAGATACAGTGTAAGCGTACATTTTATCCATCAGAGACCTACCGGCCCACCTGGTTTTTCTTCTCATGTAAACTGTGAAAACTGCTCTGAAACGTCAGCTACAAGTTACACCTACACTTACTTCAGAGCTAAAAAAGCTTGGATGTGAACGTGATAAACACACTACTGTTGAGTCATACCAATAATAATAAATGACTTCAGCTAGTTTCGTTTTTTACATTTTAGTTTAAACTTGAAACGTTGAATTTCTGCTGACCAGCCAGCAGTTACATGGTTGTTTGTTTGTGTTAATCACCCCTCTTACATTCATTCGAAAAACATGTGATGATGTTATTTTCAGAATAATGTGGGCGTCACCAAAACATGAAAATAAACGACATGGAAGTGCTGAAGCCAATCAAAAACAAAGTTGCCAATCACAACATCACCACATTCAGCAACTGCTCAGCGACTGTTTTTCAAAAATTTTACACTCGTTTGTCACGAGGAAATAAGCAAATTATAACACTTTCTGCTGTCAGCATGAATTTGTTATAATAAACTTGCACAGCCACAGTCGACGTTTTCATTTCGCTCAGCTGTGTGCTGCCTTGTGATCAACATCTGCTCACCGATCAACTCACGGGTGGCACGTGACAGCTTCGATCAACGTCAACGGTATGTGCAGCTAACATTGTAACTTTAGTGTCCATCAAGATGTGTCCGACAAATTTAACAGAACAAATCTATTCACTACTCAGGACAAGTCAGCCGACCATATCGAAGACTGGGCCACAGAACGAACAGAAAGAGATACAACAGAATTACCGATTGACGAAGCCAGTCAGCCAGACAGACAGGCTTTTCGCTCGATTATACACCATGTCGGAGTCATTCAGCATGCTAGTCCTGAAAGCGCTTTACATTGTACATTCACTGTGCTGGCTGATGCTGCCGAACATTTGCCATTACCACTGGTTTGCCGCTCAATTGAACGTTGCTACCAGCGTTGAGTCATCGGCGTCGCATAAATATCGGCATGCTCGATACAACAGGCACCATCGAACAATGAAACGCTTCATACTGGACTGCCAGGAGCCGTCCGATTTATCCGAACAGTACAGGAGATGGGTGAATGAAAGCGAACCAAATGCGACACGTTTGTCCAACGAAGTGTACACATGGTCAACATCAGGCGATACGTCATACACAACTGAAAAGATCAGCAGTGAACTGTGCACGATGCCGTTCACGATAACCGAGAACACCACTGTCATGGAGAGAGCGCTGTGCCCGTTTCACTGGAGGTCAGTTCACTGCTTTTGGTGAAGCAGTCTCTTTAGTGTCGCACGTCTTACACCATAAAACAAACCGAAACGAAACAACGGTGAAATGATGCGAACATTATTCACATGTGCATTTTGTTCAGAGTCAACAGCGACAATGAGCGCGAACCAAAGCACATCACCGAAGCGTACTGTCTGTGTCGACGGGCGCGCGGTAACATCGACGCAAACTGCGTGCCGATCTACCGTGACATCCCGGTGTTAAGGAGGGTGAAGTGCGACGAACGATCAAAACGCTACGGCTACGTCAGAGGATGGCAAACGATATCAGTCGGTTGTCACTCTGTTGTACCGTTTACTTTTCCGGCACCAGACTTTCATCAAGTCGTGAATGAGCGCATGGAAAACTCGAGAACAGACAGACGATAAGGCCAACGAAAAGTTCGTTCTTTGTCTTTTCTTCGTTCTTCATTTGTTCTTTGCCGAAAAACGATTCGATCTCCAATTCACAAAGCATAAAGCAGATCTTGGCGTTAAACGACAAGAAGAATTCATGTTGGTTAATGTTATTTGTTTTCGTTTTCCTGCTCTGCTCAGACAATTTTGATCTTGAATTAATAATGCCAGATTTGTAGCTACCGATTGTTACGTTTCGTTTTGTTTGTTACGTTTTCCGGAACGTTCTTGTTACTGTTTCAATCCTGCTGGCCAGATGCCTGTCAATTGTGAATGAAGGGCACAATATTGGACGTTTAAAACGTCTGCCATTCGTTACTACCAGAGTACAAACTGTGTATCAAAACGCCATCAAAACAAATCAAAATACAGCACAACGTTTATAATTATCTGTTTTTGTTTCGTTAGATCTTACAAACAATTCTTCTGGCTCTCAAAAAGAGAATACATGTTGTTTAACGCAGCACGTGTTGCAGTGTTCAGATTTTGATTAATGACCGCAAGAGTATCGCATTCTGCTCGTGATTTCAATTACTTTTGTTTCCTGATTTTCATTCCAACAGTCGGCATTTGACTGACTTTTTGTTAGTTTACTAACCAAAAAAGTTACACCAAAGCGCATTTAATTGTAGAACGGACGTTTCTTACTTGTTCGGCAGTTTTTCACACTTCTTTCACACTTTTCAAACAACTGTATATCTGTTCGCTAGTGTAGTTATGTGGAAAAAAGTAATCTAATTTCATTTGAACACCAGTGCAATCAAGTTGGCGAAGTCAAACTTTTTGGGTGTGATAAACTTGTAGTCAAGCAATTTAGAAGTGGTAACTGGCAATTAGGTAACTAACTGGAATTTAAAAAAAACGGGCCGCTGTAAAACTTTTTTGCTTAGTAGGAGTGTCATTTTGGCAAAGCAGTTCAAAATCTACTATACTAAAATAATACTTTGTCTGTCTGTCTGTCTGTCTGTCTGTCCGTCCAACTTTTTGCTATTTAAGGTAGCGAAATGAAAATGTTGCTATCATTTTTTAACAATTTTTCTATGCGAAGCATTTTCTCTCTTTTGGTTCTCAACAACGAGTCATCATGATTCATTCAGTTCTGTCATCAACGTTCCGTCGCAATGGGCAGGTTGGTTGGTAGTTGTGATGTAAAAAGATGAGATTGTAATGTGCGGGAACGAATTGCTCCAAAAAGCCGCCACCATGTCACAGAATGGGCGGCACATCCGATTATGATCGACAGCAGAAATTGGAAAAACGGGTCTCCGAATAAAACGAATTTGCGACTTTGAAAAACCAACAATAACGAAATCGGCGGGGGGTACAATTCCGGCCCGCTAATTCCGGCCTGAAGAATTCCGGCCCGCTCATTCCGGCCCGAAGAATTCCGGCCCGAAGAATTCCGGCCCGGAGAATTCCGGCCCGGAGAATTTTCGCCAGCACGAACAATATTAAACCACACGAAGTGATTTTGGTAATGAAATAATAAAATAAAAATATCGATGTTCACATGTTACAGTGTATTTTCAATGATGTTCGTCCTGTTTGCTTTTTTGGAAAATGAAACCTTTTGGAAAAAAGAAACTACAACTAAATTTTTAAATTTTTTATCATGAACAGGATTTGTGACCTTTTTACCTTATCAAAAAGGCTTGGCTTAGGATTAGGAACCTACAACAAGTCACTGCAAGCAAGTTCTAAACAAAAATAAAAAATCACAAGAATTTATTTACCAAAAATCACTTCGTGTGGTTTAATATTGTTCTTGCTGGCGAAAATTCTCTGGGCCGGAATTCTCCGGGCCGGAATTCTTCGGGCCGGAATTCTTCGGGCCGGAATGAGCGGGCCGGAATTCTACGGGCCGGAATTTCGCGGGCCGGAATAGTACACGAGCCCGAAATCGGCTATTAATTTTTTTCATACAAAATTGCTTTTCCTGTGAATAATAATTTAATCCCATATTTTTTCTGAACCAAATACACGGGTAACGTTGCTGCGGAACGTTGGATCAAAGCAAATTGAAACAGGTCATGAAGATCGATTGTGAGAGCACAAAACAAACAGCAGTTTTTACAAGATTTTAACCAAAATTCTGTGATTTTCAAAAAGCAAAATTGGTGAACACAAATTTTCAACTTTGAAACAGCAGAAACTGAAATCATATTGTTTAAAACATTTTTGGCAAAAGCGGGATTACTATAAAAAACAAATGGGATTGTGCAAATAAACGGGTATCGATTCCGGCCAGTTCTGTAAAAGATAAACAAGCCTCTTTGTGTCAGACTTAGCGACTCTGAAAAATGAAATTGTCAAACAAGCAAGTCACGTTTGAACAATTTCATTCAACCAGAAAAAATCCAACTGGAACGACTTGCCTTTAACCGAGTTTTTAAAACTTAACTAACCGAAAACAAACGGGAGCAGCTAATTCAATTATTTTAGAAAAAAACTTTCTCAGCGATTGCAAATCACGATAACAGGGTTATAAAAGAATCATTTTTGACATAGAATTGACACCGAATCGAAAAGCATAAAAACAAACACGTTTGAAAAGCACTTTCAAAAATCGAGCGGGTTCTCGAGCTAAAAATGAAAGCGGAACGCTTGCCCCAAACAATAAACGGTATCAACGCATGAAAGAAGGCCTTGGTTAAAAAATCAACACGTTTCCCGTTCCAGGAAAACAGAAGCAAATGTCGATTAATCCGCGGGTGCACCTTGCTGTTAACAAAATCGCAAACTTTTTACCCGGGCCGTAGGCACGGGTCAACTGCTAGTCTATTATACTAAAAAAATACTTTGTCTGTCTGTCTGTCCGTCCAACTTTTTGCTATTTAAGGTAGGAAAATCAAAATGTTGCTGTCACTTTTTAATTTTTTCTATGCGAATCATTTTCTCTCTTTCGGTTTTCAACAACGAGTCATCATGATTCATTCAGTTCTTTCCTCAACGTCACGTCGCAATGGTCAGGTTGGTTGGTGGTGATGTAAAAAGATATAAGATTATAATATGCGGGAACGAATTGCTCCAAAGTAGCCATCATCTCACAGAATGGACGGCACATCCGATTATGATCGATAGCTAGAATTGAAAAAACGGGTCTCCCAATTAATTACCAATAAAACGAATTTGCGACTAACCAACAGAAATGAAATCGGCTGTTGAACTTTTTTCACACAAAAGTGGTTTTCCTGTGAATGATAATTGAATCCCATATTTTTTTCTGAACCAAATACACGGGTAACGTTGATGCGGAACATTCGATCAAAGCAAAATGAAACAGGTAGACCGATTGTGAGAGCACTAAACAAACAGCAGTTTTTACAAGATTTTAACTAAAATTCTGTGACTTTCAAAAAGCAAAATATGGTGAACACAAATTTGCACGGATTGTGCAAATAAACGAGTATCGATTCCGATTTCTGTAAATTAAAAGACAAACGGGCCCCTTTGTGTCATACATAGCGACTTTGAAAAATGAATATGTCAAATAATCAAGTCATGTTTGAGCAATTTCATTCAACCAGAAAAAACCTAACGGGAACGACTTGCCTTTGACCGAGTTCAAATTAACTAACCGAGAATTTAATTATTTTGGAAAAAAAAATTCTCAGCGATTGCAAAATCAGCGAAACAGAGTTATAAAAGAATCTTTTTTGACATAGAATTTACATCGAATCGAAAAACTTGAAAACAAACATTGGAAACGTTTGAAAAGAACTTTTAAAAATTGAGCGGGTTCTCGAGCTAAAAATAAGAGCGGAAAGCTCGCTCCAAACAATAAACGGTATCAACGAATTTAAACGCATGAAAGCCTTGGTTTAAAAAATCAACACGTTTCCCGTTTCAGGAAAACAGAAGCAAATAAATGTCGATAAATCCGCGGGTGCACCTTACTGTTAACAAAATCGCAAACATTTCTTAACCGGGCCGAAGGCACGGGTCAACTGCTAGTCTACTATACTAAAATAATACTTTGTCTGTCTGTCTGTCCGTCCAACTTTTTGCTATTTAAGGTAGCGAAATCAAAATGTTGTTATCACTTTTTAGCAATTTTTCTATGCGAATCATTTTCTCTCTTTTGGTTTTTTTAACAACGAGTCATCATGATTCATTCAGTTCTGTCATCAACGTTCCGTCGCAATGGTCAGGTTCAGGTTGGTTGGTGGTGATGTAAAAAAATGAGATTATAATGTGCGGGAACGAATTGCTCCAAAAAAGTCAATATCTCACAGAATGGACGGCACATTCGATTATGATCGATAGTAAGAACTGGAAAAACGGGTCTCCCAATAAAATGAATTTACGACTTTGAAAAACCAACAGAAACAAAATTGACATTTGAATTTTTTCACACAAAAGTGTTTTTCCTGTGAATAATAATTGAATCCTTTTTTTCCGAACCAAATACACGGCTTACGTTGATGCGGAACATTCGATCAAAGCAAAGAAACAGTTCATGAAGATAGATTGTGAGAGCACTAAACAAACAGCAGTTTTTACAAGATTTTAACTAAAAATCTGTGACTTTCAAAAAGCAAAATTGTGAACACAAATTTGCAATCTTGAAACCGCAGAAACTGAAATCATGTTGTTTAAAAAACATTTTTGTGCAAAAGCGGGCTTACTATAAAAACACAAATGGGATTGCGCAAATAAACGGGTATCGATTCCGGCCAGTTCTGTAAAATAAACGGGCCTCTGGGTCAAACTTCGGGACTTTGAAAAATGAAATTGTCAAACAATCAAGTCACGTTTGAACAATTTCAGTGAACCAGAAAAAATCTAACGGGAACGACTTGCCGTTAACAGAGTTCAACTTAACTAACCGAGATGAAACGGGAGCAGCAAATTCAATTTGTTTGGAAAAAAATTTCTCAACGATTGCAAAATCAGCGAAAGCTATAAAAAATCATTTTTAACATTGACTGTCACTACTTGACTGACACCAAATCGAAAAGCTTGAAAACAAACATTTGAAACGTTTGAAAAGCCCTTTCAACAATTGAGCGGGTTCTCGAGATAAAAATAAAAACCGAATACTTGCTCCAAAAAATAAACGGTTTCAAGGAATTTAAACGCATGAAAGCTTTGGTTGAAAAATCAACACGTTTCCAGTTCCAGGAAAACAGAATCAAATAAATGTCGATAAATCCGCGGGTGCACCTTGCTGTTAACAAAATCGCAAACATCTCTTACCCGGGCCGTAGGCACGGGTCAACTGCTAGTTCAACTAAAAAATCTGAAAAAATATTATATGCCAAAAATGCCCTGAATAACGTGGTGATGTCAGATTTTTGATTCGGACCTTTGTAAGCTTAAAACACCTTTTAAAAAGCTTACAAAGGACTAAAACCGAAAAATGGTCGCAGTAAGCACCAGAGTTAACGTCCGTTTATACCTGACGTATGCGCATACGGCACGGCACGGAACGTCACTTTAGGTCCCGTGTTTTTGCATACTACCGTTCATACAGACATATGCATGACGGCACGTAACATCACTTTAGGGCTCGTGTTATTGCATACTACCGTCCAAACCTGACGTACGTCGACGTACGTCTGCATACGTCAGGTATAAACGGGCCTTTAGCAAATTTTAGGGTAGAAATCGATGTGCACAATAAGTATACCTAATAGGCGCAAAAACTCAAAATAACAAATTTTGCCCAAGATCCGTTTACCGTACCTTATATGCAAGACGTTTTAACCCAGTCTGTTGCCTCTTGTGTGATATGGATTGGTAATGGTAACTTTGAATAACAAACGAAACAATTATTAACGCATCAGTGGAATCAAAACTGAAAGCGCATATACCATCTGGCAGTCAACTTTTGTCCACATAAACATTTTCACGAATCTAAAAAAGAAGTATTGATTGAGATACAATGTAAAATTACTTTTCAGATTGAAAAATAGGTGAACAGAAATCGTACCTTAAAAAACGATCGCCGAAAATGTCACCCAGTGCCAGTCCCATGATCGTGATCATTATTCGAAACAAAACAAAAAATGCACGTTGCTGCTGATTTCGACATTTATTACAACATCGAATCCCGCTGCATTTCTTCTGTGTTTTGTAACATAATAACAACCCAAAATTGCCCAAAAATCAAGAATGTTTGGATTTTTTGGTTTTGTCATTGCAGAACATCTCATTGGCTGGCTAAAAATAGGGAAAAAAATGAACGAATGGACGTTCTACCTTGTGTCCATAAGTTTTTTAAACTTGATCCAAACTTTAAGTCTGAAAAACTGCCATGAACACCACAATACCTTGAGCATAATATAACCTTCACTCATAAACGTGAAGAGTTAAAACAACAACGTCTTATATAGCACTCAGATGGAGTGAAGCAAATGTATGGGACTTGACCTTTCTGCCACAGCATCAACATGTGGAGTTTTCATTCCTAATTGTAATGTGATGCAACAGCCTGCATAGCATTTAGATGAGTGTGGAGCAAATGGGAATGCCTGACAAGCGTCCCACACCCAAACGTCTCCTTTCTGAGCTGGATGTCCATTGACCGACCACATCCACGACCAATCAGCTTGCGTGCCCTTGCAACACTGGTGAGGCAACCAACGGAACAACACCACAACGGCAGTCTTCTGATATCTTTGCAACAAATCAGCGTTATTTGTTCCCTACGAAACAAAGCTTTACAGCTCAACAAAATTACCCACTCACTGCAAAGATATCAAAGAATCCGTTGATTTTAAAACGAAAGAAATAACCGTTGACGTCAGAGCTTTACTTACGACCAAACATCTCGCCCTCATCACATCAAATGGCATCGGGGGTTGTGTTTTTTGCAGTAGACAGTGACGGACAAAATTCCTGAAATGAAAGTCGAACATCGAACGCAGGACAGTCAAACAAGCGCCACAGCTCTGGACACACAGAATTTACTGGTATTTTACCGTATTGGGTCAAGTACGATGTCGGCTCCGCTCAACGGTTTCAAATCTTCATGAAGCTTTGAAAAGCCGAGGAAAATGTATTTATGGCATTGAATTTTCTTCACAATCGCGGACGTCTGCATAACATCGTGTCAACACACACGCTCTATGAGGCCGCAATTTTGGCGTTCAACTGAAGCAGCTGAAATAAAGTTTCAGTTCAATCAAACTAACGAAAGGTGAAGCAGCAAACACATCAAAAGTAGCAATTAAAAAGCAAAAAAGCTAAGTAGTGCAAGCTTGCGGTTAGAGCAAACCAAGGCATACGGAAAACTACAACACACAACAAAAAAAACCACATTTCTCATAGTTTTTCAATTTTTATTGTTTTTCAAATTGCAAGTGGATATTATCGACTCGACATATATTGAACCCGTAACATTTGCAGATGAATGAATGAATGAATGAACCAACGAATAAATAGACGTTTGTTTTGATCAGAAACGATATCACTGAAAATGCGAACCTATAAATACGGGAACAGAACCCGGCAATGTAACTTGACGATGCCCATGCCAAACTCGATGGAAAAAATAAAGGCAATCTTGTTTTCAATTGATAATATCGTACAACATCAGCAAACATTGGCAGAAATAAATAACCTTCCAAAGTATATGATTCAAAAGAGCATTTTTGTGAATTTATATGTGGAAAAAGCAGTTCAGCAGAGAGCTTGATCAGAACACGTACACGTTGAATCAGTTTTAACATCGGAAAAACAATTTCAAACAAGCCACCATGATTTCGTTGAGCACACTTTGCGAGTCGGTTCAAAACACCGGGATCTGGTCTCGCGGCACATGCCTCAAGTCGTCGTCGACACACAGCAACACCATGAACGACAGAAACAAACTGAGCGAGCTCGCAAAATGCCAACAGTCGTGGTAATCGTAGAAGTTGAACAGCACGCACTCGTGGTTGAGCTCACGTGACGCCGCCGGCGATTCCTGCACAGCCAATGGCGGCACCGGAACATCTGTTGGTTTTCAAATTCGGGCGGAAACCGGTTTTTATGCAAAAAACGTTTTTTAGTCGACCCAACCGAAAGTGCAAATACAAGCGACAATATACGACAACGAATTAAGTGTTAAAAATCAGTTAAGCGATCACCACGTACAGTAAACACCAACTGAGATTCAAATCTAGTAAAAGCCGATCTGACAGGTTCTATTCAGCTGCGTGTTCCACTTACACTCCAATCGCTGCTGCCGTGCATGAACAAAACGAGGCTGCCCGCCCACGAGGCGCACGCGAGCACGGTCGTGATCGCAGGTCGCCAGAATGTGCTGCAGCGAAACTCGCGATATCGGAACTGAAACAAGAACACGGTATTTCGGTTTTGCATACGTCACACAAACTGTGTAAATCAGCGAAATGTTCACGGTATGAAGTTTTATGTAAAACCATTTTTGGTATTTGGCAGATCACACGCCTCTTGAGGATCGCACACGTTCATGTTTTATGCAAAAAAACAAAAAACCGTTTTTTAGCGTTTGCAGGCGGTAGAAAACTTGATTTTCATCCCTTTTTACTTTAACACAAAACTTCACCTCGATTGCATTTGAAATCTCGAAAACACGACACAATGCCACAACAATACCTTCATGCCGATGTAGTATATTGTGTAAAGCAATAGATTTGCGATGAAAATCGTCAGCAGAAACGTCGGGAAGTTACGCGGCCGACTGATCACGCCGCTGACGAGTCTGAAACACAAAACACTGAAAAGTTGATTGTGACTGCATCAATGTCAAATAGTTCACAAAAACTAAAAAAAGAGAAACTCACAGAAACCAGTTGACCGCATTCATGAGCAACAGAAAGACGAGACGACCCTGAAAAGAAATTGACAAAAATGACCATTTTTCAGAAGAACGTATCAACATTTTCACAAAAAAAAAAACAAAATTTAGGAGTACTCTTTCTCGAACTATTTCAACATTTTCACCGAAAGAACAACTTCAAGCCGACGCACTGGATAAAGTGGAATGCAACAGCGGATTACGGTCGTCCAATTGAAGTTCTGCTGAAAAGGCACGTGCCGCGTTTGCATTGTGCACACGCCATTCGCCCTTGTAGTAGAACTCGAACGAGATGACGACGATGAAGACGCCGTAGCACAGGCTGAATGTCACCCACAGCAGCAGCGTGCGAAAGTACTGCAAACAACTGGCGCTGCGAACAAAACAACTGTAGCAATGACATTTTCAGAAGACGTTCCCAATGGCACAGTTGTCCATGATCATACAGTTTGATCGAAGTGTTTTGCTGTTCAAAACATAAAACGAATGAGTGGAGGAAGCTGTGTCATCAGCATTGCCAATGCAGGTGCGGCCAATCAGCTGCATGCAGCGATGACGTGCTGCACAGTGTGCCAACAGCATTTGAGTGTGCCCCTTCCCTGGCCACCGCAACCGACCACGCCAGCCATGCCGAACACGATGACGCCCGCCATGACGACGTAGGCCACGTGCGCATTCGCATTGATGTCGGGGTGTCTCTTCTGGTACACCCACAACACACCGAACAACGATATCATGTACATAAACGAGGTGTCTGCAATTGAGGTATAGGTGGTTTGCTCGAAAACTGTCACATAGAAATGACATCGTGTGGCAGTTTGATCGCCTCGTCTCAGGAGTTGATGCTTGCCTGGGCTATATGAGCGTTTCGATATTGGTTTACTTGTCTGGCTCACCAATATGCTCAGTTTCTAGTAATTGGCTGCTAAACTCGCGGTATTACAGTTCCAATGAACGCAAGTGAGATTAAAGACAAAACCAAACGAGTGACGAACCGAACTGAAAGTTTGTCGTAGAGGGGCACACGTGATAGGCAGCACTGAGCACGCCCTCCATCATGATCGCGATGCCGATGGCGTAGCACAGACCGTAGTGCTCCGGGAGACCGGTGTTCTCAAACACAATCACACACATTCAGCTTCAACAACGAAACACAGAGAATTGACACGCTGATTAGTGCAACCAATCGATACCAGCGCTCGAGTGACCTATTTAGTTTTGTTTAAAAATTTTATGTCTGCAGTCTGTCTGGTAACTCTGATTGACGCTAAATTGCGACTGAAACACCTTCTATTGTGGTAGTGAACGGAACACTGAGACTGAATAGCAATCAGCTGGCCAGTTTCACTGAGTGCGTTTGAAAAAAGAAATTCCCATGCTTTTGCTGCTATTCTCACCATCACGGGCGAGCCGGATCGCTTCCGCTGTGCCCAGTGCAGACGCGAGCGGACGTCCCGTGCGGCGACGAGCAGAACGAACAGGAAGCCAAGCGCCAGGTAGCCGACGTTGCTGGAAAACGCTGCCATTACAAGTGTGTCGGTGGGAACAGCAAAAACACACAATCAGTTTGATTGGCTGCATTTGAAGTAATTCAATGCTCCCAGAATGAATGACACAGTAGCAAAGTACTGGAAAACCCATGCGCTTATTGAGCAATTGCAGCGCATTTAAACTTTCCAAATAAAAAACACCGACAATCGCTGTTGTGGGCAAACCTGAAAACAGCGTTGAACGCATAAAAGTTGAACAGCGGACGCGAGCAGAGTTGATTGTAGTAGCAGAGGTCCTGGTCGCCGCGGTCAGTGCTTGTCTCCAGCCAAACAAACACAAGCTGCACAACGGGCAAAGCGTAGAACACTGAGATCGTCAGCAGATTCCTGCGGTTTTTTCTAAAGTTGTCTGTTTTTTCGTTGACCACCTCCAGTCGAACTCTAAATTATAGGGAATCAGTTGATTGGTTGGTGTTCATGTGATGCATGCTTTATATGCAGAACGACAGACTCCGACGGATGATGCTCCACAGCAATGCCTGCACAGAAAGCATGCATCACGTGACCACCAACCAATTACCGTATTACCTCTAATAAACCCCCATGGGGGTTTATTTCTTCAGCGACTTCTGGGGGTGGGGGTTTATTTTGGGGGGGGGGGTTTATTTTTGGGGGGGGGTTTATTTGGAAACCATTTTTAGGGGTGGGCAAAATGGCAAAAATACCTTCCATGGCAGGAAGGAAGTCGCAGAAACTTCTACTCTACATAGAAATTTCCTTTTACAACAGCCTTTTGTAATGAAATTACCATTAACTCATTCATTTGGGGCCTTTGGTAGCACAATTTCATCATTTTCACTGCAACCAGCCACTGAATTCACTGTTTATGTGTATGTTTTTCTGGGTATGTAAGTTTCAAACAGGTTTCCAATAATCCCCCATGGGGGATTATTTTTGGGGGGGATTATTTGGAAACTTATCGAGGGGGTGGGGTTTTTATTTGGGGGGGGGTTTAATTTTGGGGGAAATAGAGGTAATGGTAGCTAGTTCCCTATTAAGTTTGCAGCTTTATCCAAAAACAAAGATTCCGAGTGAAGCTGAAAACAGAAACCAACAACAGTTTTTCTAATTCGCGACTCGCAAACGTACGGCAAAGTACTTGCGATCGCGCTGCTGGTGGTGCTTCAGTGACAGGTCGGCAGCCGTCAGCGTCACCTGACGAAAAGCAGCCGTGTTTGTGTGGTGTGTTGCTGGGTCGCTGACCAATCACGCCGTGCTGACGCAAAATGCAGCCAATCAGCTGACAGCAAACTGAGCATACTTTGGTGCGTGCGATGTGTTTGTTCGTGGCAGCGTCGTGCAACAGATCTATTTCCTCCAATCCGAATCGTCCGATATCCAGGTCCCCGGCGTGTCGAAGACGGCTGCTGCTGGTTGATCCACCGTGATTTCATCATCATGAATGTCCGCACCCGGCTCGCCTGCAAAGTCGATGAGGCAGAAGAATGATACAGGAAAACAGAACTGGGCTTGGATGGTTTGATCCGATTGGATGAACTAGC